>JAPMOQ010008617.1:1118066-1150605 GCA_026543055.1 Argiope trifasciata | reverse complement strand
ATATTATTTTTCAGAGTTGAAGATGACGCCTGGAAAAGAAAAAAAAGTCACTATACCCGTTATCAGCAATACTAAGGAAAAGAAAAGATCTTTAAAAAGAGCCAAGAAGATGCAAAAATGTCTAAAAACTGTTTGTGAACCATTATCTAATGAAAAAACAATATTGAATGATCAAATATTAAATAGTGCAAAAAAAAATAAGCATATTTTATCACCATTTGTCAGATTGAAGAGGTTGGATTTTGGCATAACTGACCCAAATTCTTTATATAAACTTTCAATTCCAGTGACTGAAAATGGAGAAATTATTAAATCATCTAAAAAGAAGAAAATCAAAGAAAAAAAGAAGAAAATTAAATCTTCATCTTATCCTGTTAAAAATTGTTCTGAAGTATCAAGTAAAAAATGTGTTTCAACTTCTGAAACATTATCTTCATCCAAAAATGATATGAAATTGCTTAAAGAAAAAAAATTATATGAATCAAACTCTGATACTGTATTGCCATTATCTAGAAATGCTATTCCTCATATTGATAAAGAACTAAATGATACATCTTCTAATCAAATATGTATTAAAAATGTTGAACTTTGCAATTCAGTTCATAATCATAATGATAACCTTTGTAAGCTAAATTCTACTAGCTCATTATTTTGTGATATGAATGATATTATTAGTTTGAAAACTAAAAATTTTATTTGCAATTGTGATGCTTGTGTACCTGCTATATTAGATGCTTCGGTGATAGCTGATGCTTACAAGTTTTTCAAATGTCACAAAAAAATATCAAATTTACCCTCAAATACTAATTATTTTTCTATTAACAAATTATCTCATTTAAATTATTTACGTTCTGAATCTGATAATTCATGTAATGAATTAATGGTAGCTAATGATTTGTTTCCAATCACTGAAGAAGTTCCTCAATCTTTAGCAGCTGTAACTTCCAATTCAGAATTGAGAGCTGTTATGGCATGCATCACTGCAACATCAGATTGTGTAGAGTCTCGTAATGTTAGAGACATTTCAGATTCTACCCTATGTGTTGACTCAAATGCAACTTTAGAAAATCCTGGCTTTAATAGGGTTTGCATGAAAAGTAGTCAAGAAAAGAAAGTTGAAGTTTTATCAACAGTTAAAGATGTCGACTTCCCAAATGATGAGAGGAATAACTTTCTGACAAATAATAATCTTGATCTGATAATTTGCGATGTTCGAAGTTGTTCTTCAGAACAGGTCGTTCAGTGTGTAATGGGTGGCGATGAAATGTCCATAAATAATGAAACTGACAAATTTTCTTTTTTTCCAAATTATGAACAAGATTCAACTGTTGAATGTGATAGAAAACAACCTGCTGAAAAAAGTGTGACTATAGAAAATGCAGATGAAGTTTCAATTTCTGGATTGGTACAAATGAGCTCTAATCAACCTTTAAATATTTTGAGCTGTGATATTTCTAAATCAAATTCTTTGGCTATAAATGAAGAAAAAAGTACTGCTTCTTTAATGGAAAATTCTGATGTATTAGAGGAAAATGTTCAGTCTCCAATTAAAGGATCTTGTACAATTACACCCCAGAGTTCAATCTGCATAACATCTGATAATCGAATTCAAAGCAATTCAAAAGACCAAACAATAAAAAATATTTCTTCTAAACATAAAAATGAAAAAACTGATCTTTCCCAAAATGATGTAGGAAACCCAACTAACATAGGTCCTGAATTTGAGTGGAGTTCAAGTGCAAAACATGATGAACAAAATTCTAACTCAAGAGGTTTTCATAAAACTGACATTTTGTTTGATGAATTGGATTATGAACCATCAGAAGTAGGTGAGTTTGAAGGGAGTGAGAGTGAATCAATTAATGGTGAAATGGACATTAAGGAAAATCATTTAGATATTAGAATATCACCTACTGCAAAGCAAACAATTAATGAAACTAATAGAATTCAGCTCAATGATGATAACATTTTTAGGCATTCTTTTGCAGAGACGTCTGAACAAGATTCTCTCATGGTAAGATCCAAAGATGAAGAAGACAATCATTTATTCAATAAAACTAAAATGTCATTCAATAATGATTCAATGGAATCTATTCAACATAATGGTATGTTTGTTAATGAAACTGCTAATCACTCATCGTTTCATGATAATGATAGATGCGAGGACTTTCATTCTAGTTCACACATAAGTTCTGGTCAGGCAAACTTTTCCAATTATCCTGTTTCTGACTCTAGTGATAATTTGCAAGAAAAAAATACAGAAAATTCAGATGTGGAATTTGAGGCAATAAATGATTATAACGTCCAAGAAATAAATCATAATGGAAGTATTAACTCTGAAGATGACACTGAAAGCGATAGTGAACATTCCTTTAAAAGGTAGTATGTATTTAATGTAATTTTTATGTTTTTAGATTTTTTTTTAAATTTTAGAACAAATTTTATTTTGCAATTATTGTAGTCATTTTCTTAAACTGATAAAATCAAGATCTTTGTTCATGCAATCAGATTGTAAAATTAAACTTTCAGTATTATAATATTATGATCTGAAACAAAATGCAAGATTATCTTACTCCTTATTTTCTTATGGCCAAATAAAATTAGATAGTTCAATATTATACAATTAGATATGCATTGAGATATATTATGTCCACTACTCTGATAGTGCCATTTGTCCAATGATAATTCATCTGTTCAGAAGTTATTGCTTTTGCATACTACAATTATCAAAATATTGCATTTTAAATTTATCCCTCCTTATAAAAATATTCATTTGAATATCTTCTGTATATCTTCTTTTGAAAAGTAATCTTTTATTGAAAAAAAAAAAAGATTGAGTTAGCCAGACAAGTTTTTCTCCGAGGTAGAAAAAAGGAAATCAAAACTCATAAGCAGTCAATGAAAGAGAGAAAATAAATGATGAGGTAAATAATATTGAGTATTTTAAAAAAAAAAAAACTGTTCAAGCTGTGTTTTGTTTTACTGCAGTTCTGGTTCTTCTAAATTCAAAGGGAAAAAGTATTTATTTTGATTACTCATTCAAGTGCACAGTAGACATTATAGTTTGGCTATCTAACAGCTCTGACCTGCATTTATTTATTTATTTTGCTTTTTCTCATTTTCTTAAATCATCAAAATCTCAGAGAGAAAAAATAATCAAGAAGCATTGAAATCGCAAAGTGCAAAGTTATGCAAAAAAAAAAAAAGTAATAACTAAAAATAATTTTATTTAGATATTGCTAAATGCTACTTTGCAGCTTTAATACAAAAACTACCTCTCATACATCAAGATTGATTAGTATTGCTGCAGGTTTTGCTTAAGGCACTATTAATGGAATTATGCTGATATAATTTCAATTTTTTTTTTTTTTTTGTTTTATTTAATTTGAGAAAATTATTTTAGCTGACATTATCTTTTAAAAGTTGTTAAATTTGTCTCTTGCACACTTTTTAAAGATAATATTTTATACTCATTAAGTGTTAATATAGGGAATTACAGAATTATTTAATAATAATTGCAATTTCTGATTTTTTTTATTGAAATGAGTTTCTGAGGTTTAATTGAATTAAATTTAAGGAATTTTATTGTACAAATTTTTATTCACTAAAATAATTTAATATTAAATGAAACTTTATAGTTGTAGTTATTCATTTAGTTTATATCTAAAATTATTGTGCAAGTTTTAACATTTCCCATTGAAATTTTATAAACTTTTTTATGTATTTGTGTTGTTTATGAAAATTCAGAATTGTAATGATAATCTATGATAGTTAGAAAATAAATATACAATGTTTTTCCATGTATAGACTATTTTTTAAAACCTTTCATAAAATAATTATATATCTTGAGATATTGATTGTATGAATGAATTGTTCTGTCTTTTTACCATTAATTTATCTGTATGGGGTTTTGATGTGAATATCCTTTTATAGGATATAGGACTACAACAACAAAAAAAGGCAGAATTTTATTATTACAATTATTTTAAGAAATTCAGGATTTATTTTGAGTTGGGGGGGGGGGGGAGTTGCAGCACCTTGTACCTCTGATGCATTTTAATCTGATTGCAATCTGAAATTGGTGCTCATTTTTTCCAATTATGATATACACATGTGGGTGTGTGTAAAGATTTAAAATTTTGGAAGCAGATTGCAGATCGAAGACATTGCAGAAGACTTTTCATTTTAAAGTTAGTTTTATTCCATCTCCAGAGAAAGGCAGGCATATTTACAAGCAGTGCGACCAAGCAGAAGTGATGGAAAAGGGAAGAAATGAATTTTCCCTCATGTTATAAAGAATATTTTGATACAGAAAAGTTTAATTACAGTGCTAATATATTATTAAGATTCTCATGGGGATTTCTAAATATGTGACTCTCAAAGCAGGGGAAACACAGGGATCTTTTTATAAAATTATTTAAGTCAGTAAATTTTATCAATAACTTGCATCATAGGAATCTCTGACTAAAGAACTTTACAAAGCATTTCTTGAATTAATTAAATAAATAATGTGGAATTGGATCAGGAAATAAGAGAATATTTTAGAATGACTTTTATATGGACAAAATTAAGATAAAACTTTAGAAATTAATTTGGATTTCAATTAAAATGTGTGTGTGTGTGTGTGTGAATTTAAGTGTATTGGTGATATTTTAAAAGAAATAAAAATATCAAAAAGCTTAACTGGTTACCCCCCCCCCCCCCCCCCCCCCCGAAAAAAAATTGGCTAGTGTTATTATATTTCTTTCAAAAGATTGAATTTTAGAGTATAAACCTAATACTAAAAATATTTAAAGACTTTAAAACTGTTTTACTTTTTAGCATAGCAACACTTCCTTTTCTCTGGTTTACTAGGCAATTTGTTACAGATTTTAGAAAATTGTCTGGTCTTCTTTTATAATTTAAGCTTTTGAATTTTTTCTTTTTGTGTTCTTTAAGGGCATAAATAATATTCTTATACAAAACTGACCAAAATGTGTTGAATTTTAAAACTTTTCTTTTTTTTTTTTTTTTTTTTTTTTTTTTTTCCCATTTTCTGTTTGTTTGTTTAAACCACTATCTTTTCTAATGTAGGAAAAATTCTAATAGCAGTCAAGGAATTAATTCTATGGTGGAAGAGAATTCAGTGGATAAATATAGTCAAGTTCAGGTATTTTTGAAATTATTTTTATGATTAGAATTTAAGGATTGCAATATTTATTTTGATGATTAAATTTTTTTTTTGTCGAAATAATTACGTGATAATTTATGTGTAGTGTTAGAAATGCTGTGATTTTTTTTTAAAAAGTTCATAGATATTTCATAAACATATATTCCCCATAATAATACATGATTTTTATATTTTAAGATCTTAAACATCAGTTAATTAATTTAAAAAATTCTTTTATGCAAATTAGTCATTTTAATAGTTTGCCTAACAATGAATTTGAAGATAATTTATTCCAAGAACTTTTATTTCTAGTCCTGAATTAGGAATTAAAAATTAAGAGAAACTGTGAGGAAATGTCTACTCTTTAGTTCAGTATTAAAACTGTGTTTTTAGAATTGTCTTTAATTATTTATTCATTTTTAGGTGGATTCTTCAATAAAAACATTGGAAGAAGTGTTTCTTTCAATTGAGGAAAAGTGCAAAAATGGCAAAATAGATTATGCCTTGCAGATTGCAAATAATTATATTCCAATAAGCAATTATTCAGTACAAAAGAATATATTTATAGAATTATTCATAAATATAATGGAATCATTCCGTGATTCTGAACCTCCATTGATGGAAGATTTTTGCTTAGATACAATGAAAGATGTCATGGGATTATTTTATGAATTAAATTTATTTGATTCTGAATTATGTTCTGACATCATCATCGAGTGCTTAAGTATGAAGCTTACATTCCCCTATGGACAGCAACTTTTTGCCTTTTGTCAGAAAAATGATATTGTTATTGATTCAACAGCAGTAATGTTGTACATAGATTTAATTAAACTCTCAGAAATGTCATTAATTGAAACAATCTCATTTTTAAATTTCATTTGGAAATGCAAAGTCTCTCTTCCCAAAACTATTCTGCAGGAAATGTGGACTCTTCTCTTTCAAAATAAAGACGATACATCACCTTCTGTAATAGCTGAAATTTGTGCATTGTTGTGCAATGTTGATTCTTCAGAAATCGATAAAGAAGACATAAAGAATTTCTTAAAATTGTGTATAGAGAAAAAATTTTGGTCGCAAATTGTTTACCTGATTTGTGCCTGGGCAAAGAAAGGCTCCCTAATTGCTTGTTTGATTGAAATATTTGCATCTCAACTTGAAGATATTGGAGTTTTTTTTGAAGAACTGGCAAAGGAAATTTATGGTAAGATTATAAGCTATTCCCTGATTTCTTTAATGACACATTCTATTAAGCAATATACTATGAAAAAACTGTTTAATTTGTTTACATAAATCATAGAAGTGAAAAGATTTATGATATGTGAAATAAATAGCAATAAATTTTTTAAATGATATAAATAAATTCAGTTATTAGTTGAAATAAATTTCATGTTAATTATAAACACCAAATATGATATTCCTGTACTTTTCAAATAGGTGTAATTTTTTTTTTTCTATATATATGGTTTGTTTTGTTTGTTAATAGTTGTCATTGATAGTTTTATTATTTTATATGCTAATTTATCATTTTCTCATATCTAGAAACTAAATTAGTATAATATTTTTAAAATTTCATTGCAATGTGCTTTCATATTGGGAAAATGACATTTGTTTTTCTATCAATTATTTAAAAAATTAACCAGTCTCCCATATATTGTCTAGATATTTTTTTAAAAAAAGTATTCTTTAAGCTTGGCTTTATTAATGTTGTGGCAAAGAACAAATTATAAAAGCAAATAAATTTTTTCAAAAGATGCTAGACAAAATTATAACATTAAAAATAACAAATTTTATGCCCAATAGCAGTTTAAAGAGAAATGGACTGCATGGAATATTTTTTAACTCCATGACAAAAATATTAAATATAGTTTTTCTAAAAAATATTTTGTAACATTTTTCAAATAATTTTTATAAAAGGGAACAATAAACTTTAGATGCTGGAGATTTATCTAGAATTATTGGTTTAGGGTTGTGAAACTATAAATTTTTATGGTTCATCAATCATTAATATTACCATAGATGTAATCTTTAGAGTAATGTGGCATTTTCATTTTTACCTTCTCTGAGAAGTTTTATGATCATTAATAAAAGCCTACCCCAAAATTTTGTTGAAATTCCTTCTGGATTTTTTTTTTTTTAAAGAATAATACATTTTGGAATCAAGTCTGTGAACATACCTTAAAACTGTAATAAGTTAGAAAGATGAAATTTGGTTGCTAATCTTTTTACTGAAATTTTATATTGGTATTTAATTTTGGATCTTGCATTGCACAGTTTGTGTTTTTATTGTGTGTTTGTGTGTGAGAGAGAGAGATAAAGAGAACAGATAATCCAAACTGCAAGAATCTCAATAGATGAAATTTAGTATATAATTTTAATTGAAAAATAACTTTTGTACCTAATTCATTAGAAGATTAATGGTTTATCACTGCGTTTGTTGATTTTAAAAAGTGACAGTTTCAGTTAATGAAAAATTTTGTAAGATTTTGCAATTGAAAATTATTATTCGGTACTTTCGTTTTACGGGCGCAAGATGTCGAAAATGAGTGCCAAACGCGAGTCCAGTCACCAAGCGAAGCGAATGACTAAACAAATATAGCCAATGCGAACAAAGTCGCCAAGTGTAACTACGTGAAATGTGATGTAATTTTGTATTGTTAGTGACTCTTTGGCGCATTTTCACTTTTTTTTCCGACTAAGATTACTCGGCAACGTTTTGGCGATGTTTTCGTTGCGCCGGTATAACGGAAAAGTACCGATTATTCTTATCATCTAGTCAGTCCAATGAATGTTATCCAAAATTTATGTATATATATTATTACAAACCTTTAATGCTGCTTCCCAGCATGGTTAGTTCAATCATTGGAAAGACTGTTTTACGACTTTTACAGTGATACATTACTTGAATTTCTTGAATGTAAATATTTTGGGATATGGAGCGACAAAGGCTATAATCCCCAAATACTGTTACACTACTGTTGGGTGCCGATCGAACGCCGCGTCACTATCCTCAGATCTTGGCGACGAAAAAGATATTACTGGAATCCAGTAATATCTATTACTCCAGGATCCATGAATCCAGATAATTACTCCAGAATCGTAGCATTTCAACCAATAGGAATCGAGATACGCCTTATTGACCCAGAATATTCTCTGCCGTGGCCTCCGAGAGAGATAAGGCCTGCTGTCTGTTGGAATGAGTCATCACTGTTGGGCGGAAGCTTGGACAAGGACGGAGATTGACATAATGCGTAACTTGCGATGTTAAGCGCTCTCGTCAATTCTCTAAATTATCAAATAATTGCATGGATACTAATTAAAATAATATTACTTCGTATTAAAAAATTGACTTTTAAATAATTACAATAGCAGTTTGAGAATTTCCGATATTGAACATCACATTTTATAGACAACTTTCATTATTTAAAAAAAAACATTGGCCGAATTATTAAATAGGTGAGTAATTGCTAACTTACGAATTATTTAATATTTGTGTAAAATAGATGTATTAAATTTTCTTTTAAATAGAATCTTTTTAATTATCATGAATTTTATTTTTTAAAAGAGAAAGCTAATCAACAGTAAAAGATTTACATAGACAATAAAAATTCAGTAAAACAACAACAACAAAAAGACATAAGTAACATAATGAGATTAGTCACTCATTTTTTTGTGCTACGTAAATATTGAATTTCATTTTTTTTTTCTTCTTTTTAGAATTGTTCTTTAAAAAATATAGCAAATTTACAAGCAGTATTTGCATAAAAAAATAATATAGTTAAGTTAATAACTATGAAGGAATTAAGAAATTATAAATCATGAACCAGATGAAGACGGATATTAATGGGCATTCGTTTATTTCAACATAATCAATAGCAAGAAAAAAACAATACAATTATTCAGAACTTACACATATACAAATACTATTAAAATGCAATTAAAAAACAATAATTACTTTTATATACTGTATAAAAAATACGATTATTTAGAACACACATATACAATAGAAATATCACTTTAAATATGATTTATAACAAAATAAAAATGACAGCTAAAATTGTGATATTTTTACAAAATTATAAAATATGAACCAGATGAAGACACATTAATGAGCATTTATTTATTTCACCATAACCAATAGCAAGAAAAAAACAATACAATTATTCAGAACTCATACAAAGTAGAAATACTATTATGATGTGATTAATTAACAATTATTTTTATGCACTATATAAATCACTATATATAAATTAATTTTAAAAATAATTTTCACTTTATTCCTTTAAAACCTTTTTTTCTTCCCTTTCTATACTTCTATTATAACAAGTATTTCCTACCCTTCCAAATGATAAATTTTATTTGCTAGATTGTTTATTTATCTGTGGAAGAATTTTTAGAAAAAGTTTCTAGTTTTCTTTTATTCTTAGAAGTTGTTTTATTATTGTATTTACCTTTCACTTCATCATTTTTCACTTTACAATAATTATTTTCACAGGGATCCTTTTCATAAAAATCAAGAACATTAAATATTTGATTTACATTATTTACAGACATTGGTAATTGGTATTGCTCATGCTTCAAAATCCTTTCTCCCATAAAAGATACATTTAAAAATAGATTGTTATCAATACTTACAGCATAAGTTATGGAAGGAATACCATCTTTAATATATAGGTGGATAAATAACATAGTTTCATCCTTTTCAATAAAAGTCCAGAAGGATGAAAGGGTATGGTCTTCCATACATTTTTTTAATTCATCAAAATTGGTGAATCCATTCTTGTTATCATAGTTCTGCTTGGAATTCAGGCTTTCAAATATTGAACATTCAATATGAAGTTGTTCTAATCTTGGCCTTTTTTTTTGATGGACTCTCTCGAATTGAGGATGTAGATGACGAAAAATATGTAGGGCAGCCAGGAAAAATACTGGGCACAGCATTTTCTTTTAGCTTGGGCTTCTTCAGATGAGCAGATAACGTTTCCCCAGTGCTTTCATTATAGAAACTAGTTCTATAAAGCACTTCACCATGTTTAAAATGTCTTTCACATACTTTAAAAATAAAGATAGAAAAAATCAAAAACAAAATTCTCTATAACGTAGAATAACTTTTTATATTTATAAACCTACAAATCAAAATAATTTTTTACTGAGTTCTAAAAATATTTTTAACCACAGCTTAAATATCAGTTATTTTCATACTTTATTTTAAAAAAATTAAATAAATCTCTTCTAAATATATTTAAATTAACTAATGGCCTATATTTTATATTAACAAAATAATGAAACTAGAATTCAACTAAAACTAATGCATCTTAAATCAATTTTTATTCATCAGAATGACATTAAATTTTTTTTACAAAAATTAAGACTGTAACTAACACAAATTATAAATTTCACATCTAAAAATAATTGAAACTATTTCAAAACATGGAAACGTATTAATATTTGCTAACCTTAGAATTCTTTGAAATGGTAAAATTTTTTCGTGGAATTGCATGCAACCATTTCTCTCTTAAAGTCTCATCAGTGGGAAATCCAAAAACAGAGACTTTATTTTCTTCATCATAATTTCCACGGCAGGCTGGAACTGAGCATTTACCTGGCATCTTAAAAAGGAAAACAAAAGAAGGTAAAGTTTACTTAAAAAGTAAATGGTTTAGTTACAACAAAATTTCAAATAAAATTATAAAATTTCTTTGTTTATAGATATTCAGAGTGATATTAATTCGCATTGTATTTTTAAATATAAAACTTTGTCATGATTAAAAAGACTTAAGTAATAATAGATGGAACTTTGTAAATTTTATGTAATTAAATAATCAAAAGGTAAGCTTTAGATTCATACATGAAAAATTTCAGAAAAAGCTTATTTAGGTAGAATTTTTATTCCAAAATAATGAATAAATTAATAACAATCGAATAATTATGAACCTAGACAGGACTATCATAAATAAACAAAAGATAGTCTAAAAAATCGATTTGATTTTTGACACTAAGAAATAAAGAATTTGTATAAATAGAGAGCAGCTATTTATTCTTATTTCATTAAGTTCATTCTTAATCAAAAATACAGAACAAATAATATGGAAAAAATAAATCTCAATCATAATTTGTAGTTAAAACAGAACGCGACGAACAAATAGGCTTAACAATAACAGATTCAATCATACTTTAAGTGTGTATTGAGGATAATAAAAGAAGTACACTTACCTTCAATAATTGGATCCAAAACTTGCTTTTGCACCTCATTAAGGCTCTATCCCAGTTAACGGTACGCTCTATTTTGGCGATTTTTTTGGCGCCATTTCTCGGGCGATATTTATTTTCTCCTTGGCAACTTCACCCTTTCTCTCCCGTTAAAATATGGTAACCTCGTAATTTGCGATGTGATGTCATGATGATGTAATTCTTGTTTCATCCAATTATATTCAAAGTTGTAGGAAGTAAGTTTGAATTTCAAAACTTTCATCTACATTTCAAACTGTGGTGTGGTACAATTCTGCGTATCTTCAATCGTATTTATTTCAAAATTTTTATTTGTTTAATTTTATAGTATTTAAATTTTTGTAATTTCTATTTGGCTTTAAGTTTTAATTTCTGGTTTTCATAAGTATAATGGCTTCTTTGTCTGGATCGAAACAAGACCGAGTGAATTTGAGGTTTTTTTTTGAATTGGAAAAGAAAGGTAAGTTGGATGTTGTTAATTATTGTATGAGTGTAGGATTGATTGCTAGTCATTATACTTGTCCTAATTGTAATGAAAATACAATTAATTGTAATGAATTAAAAAGTAAGTGTTTATGCCTTTGTTGATTTTATGAAAGTGCTTTTTGTCTTTCTAAAATTTTTGTAATTAATTGTTGTTTTGTGATATTTTCTTGTTTTTGGTGACTATTTTCGGAGCACGACTCCATAGAATTCACGCTCAGTTTCTAGGTCTAACACGAAGATACATTGACCGCTCGCCGTCGGAACATCGTCGGCGTCACGTTTACCGATGTTGCGATGGCAAACGGTCGGTGTCCACCGTTAACGGTATGCGTGTTAGGCTTAGGTACTTGGCGTGTGCTTCGCGGAGTCGTGTTTCGCCAATAGTCGCCAAAAACAAGATGGCGGACAAGGAGCGTACCGTATATTGGGAATTAACCCGCCAGTCCATGTTTTCATCGCATAGAAAACGTGCTGACTGATTATTGTAACCTGGCTTCTCGATCGCCCTTTCGTGATGATTCATGCAGGAGCGAGAATTGTGAGTAGTGGTACGAGGCGCCTAACCCCGGGATTGTGCTTATCCTCGGTATTGATGAATAACATACAGCCTGACTGTCAGTGTTACTTTTTGTCATACAGTCACTACAGTCAGGGAATTTGGAAAGCTCACCATTGAGTGCTCCGATCTTTGCTAGAAGTACCTCATGATTCATCATTGTAGTGGTGTAGTCAGGGTGGCTAGTATCGAATCCCATCTTGTTATAGTAGCGGATTGCATCTTCCAGCCCTTCACTTTGTTTAGAGTAGAACTCTAATTGCTGAACAATATTGAGTTTTTGGTTGCAGTGGCATCGGACATCACTGTCCTCTTCCATTGCATTAGCCTCAGCGCGAATGCGCTTCGCTCCTTCTTCCTCCGAATCACCACCGTTCATTACGATGGCTAGCAAGAGAATGAAAAATGTACCTCGCGATGAATGGCGTACCTCTGCAGTTAACGTAAATGAAATATAAATTTATAGAAATTATAGATGGGTAAAATTATTAAGATTTAAAGTTGGGATTAAACAGTAACACGTTACGAGGTCTTTTAATATTGGCGTCTGGGGTGTAGACTGGGATGTTATTTATAGAAGTATTGTCGATGTTAGTTAAATTGTTGAAAAATTTTAAGGCAAGTTTAGCTATGAATTTTTTGAGAGATGGGTAGTCTAGACATTTATACATATGCATATAATATTGCATGTTACAAAATTGTCTGATGAGCTTATTTTGTTGAATTTCTATGATACGTAAATTTGACTTGGCCGCATATCCCCAAACCGGACAAGCATAAGTTAATACTGGACGCAAATAAGCGGTGTAAATAAGTATTTTATTTTGCCTACTCATTTTTGAGTTTCGAGAGATTAAGGGATAGAATTTACGAGTTAGGTCTCGAAACTTTTTGACTACATAGTTAAAGTGGGACTTCCAAGTTAATTTGTTGTCTCCTAAATATTTGCATTCCTTAGACCACGATCTTTAATTACAAGAGGGGGGTCATTTCTAATTAATTTATTTTTACTGAATAAGATAGCTTCCGTTTTGCTCGCGTTTCCAGGTTTTGAACCATTCTTCAAGAGATTTAAGATGTCTGTTGAGTGCTATGGTAATGAAATTTGGATTTTTGTTTCTAGCTAGTATTGCTGTGTCGTCCGCGTATAAACACAACATGGTGTTAAATTGTTTGGGGATGTCATTAATATAAAGTGAAAATAGAACTGGCCCCAGCTTAGATCCTTGCGGGACACCTGCATTGACAGGTTTGATTGAGGAAAAAACATGATTAAGTTTTATTTTGAAGGATCTATGGCTGAGGTAGGAGATAATAATTTTGACTAGGTGAGGGGGGGTGTTATAATTAATTAGTTTGTAAATAAGTGCATCAAGCCAAACACGGTCAAAAGCCTTCTGTATATCGAGGAAAACCGCAGCAGTTTTTTTATTTATTAGCGAAGCCTTCTTCAATGAATTCGACTACACGAAGTAATTGATGAGTTGTTGAGAGATTTTTCCTGAAACCATATTGTTCCGGAATAAGGATATTGTTATTATCGAGGAATGAGTTTAAACTAACAAGGATAAAATGTTCAGCAATTTTACTGACTGCAGGTAATAGTGAAATCGGTCTATAGCTGGTCGGGTCCGTTGGGTCCTTTCCAGGTTTGAGAATTGGTACAACTGCTGCCGTTTTCCACACTGTGGGGAAGTGTCCGTAAATTAGACAACTATGGATAATATTAATTAGGAATTAAAGGTAATTTTCAGGTAGTAGTTTTAACATTTTGTTATTGATGCAATCAATGCCCGGCGCTTTTTTATCATTTAACTTTTTAATATAATTCATTAATTCAGTTAAACTAGGAGGTTCAATTTCGTTAAATTTAATAGGTAGGGAGGTACAGAAGTTTTTGACCGTAATATTTACAGTTTGTTCTGTTTGCGTGTCAGGAATGTCATTAATTTGGAATTTTTTCTCCAAGCTGTCAGCTAGGCAGTTTGCTTTGTCTTCTTCATTATTTGCAATACTAGCAGGGCCTTTAAGGGCCGGAATTTTAAGTTTTTTTGTTTTTACGCGAATTAACCAGTTTCCAAAAGGATCCGTCTTCAGGGTTAACATTTACTAATTTATCAATAATATCAGCATTGTGTAGTTTAGTCTGTAGTTTTTCAATGTTTTTGGTAAGTTTGTTCATAAATCTCTTGTAGACTGGGTCTCTGGTGTTTTGAAAATTTTTCCTGGCAAGGTTCCTGTCCCTTATTAATTTGCGCATTTTGGGGTCTATAAAATTTTGACTATTTAATATTGGGGTGGAGGCTAAATTTTTTGCGTTTATAATCTGGGATTCAAAGTATTTAACAAAGTGGTCAATTTTATCAGGGCCAGTAAACTCGCTTATATGCGGCGTTTCTGATTGGTTGAGATTCATTTTGAAGTTATCCCATTTAGTCTTGAATTTTCCAGTTGGGCTAGTTAGAGTGTATTTGAAGTAGAAGTTCAGTAGGACAGGGTTGTGGTCGGAACTGAGTTCCAGTAAGGATTCAATTTCATAAGGGTACAGGAAATGTTTAGTTAAAGTTAGATCAAGGGTGTTTGCAGAGCAAGTGCCGAATCTGGTGGGGGTCGATGGAGCAATAATATCTAATCCGGCCTGTTGGGCGAATGATTTTAGGGTTTTTCCTTTGGAACAATTGACTTTACATCCCCAGCTAGCGTGACGCGCATTAAAATCTCCGCAAAAAATTTGGTTGTTTCCGATTTGCATAAGTTGTTCAATATCTAGAATATAATTATTATTATCAGCTGTAGGGGGAACATAGACAGAGATAAGAGTTAAGGGGTCATGGTTTTTAAGATTAAGATTAACTTCGCTAGCTTCTACATCATGTAGCAAGGGTGGGGGGACCTCATTATGAGGTAGACCGTTTTTAATAAAAATAACAGTGCCTCCTCTGCTTTGATTAATTCTGTAGCTATAGTAAGAAAAATAATTTGCCAGGAAAACTTTTCTATGTGGTCTAAGGTGAGTTTCCTGCATGAGGATTATGTCGGGATTATACTTATTTACAAAAATACGAAGGTCGGTAGTTTTATACGAAGGCAGGAGCGAGAGACAGAGCCAGCAGGCCTTATCTCTCTCGGAGGCCACGTCTCTGCCCGCCTCTCGGTTACTATAAAAGGCTGTAGTCAGTCTCCAAAAAATTTTGAAATTACATCAATTCCAATTTATACCCCACTTAATTCTGACAACCATATGCTCAGTTTTGATCTTGAAACGTTACTGCAAGTTAGTTCAAATCAAATAATTTGTGGAGATTGTAACACAAGGCATAAAAGCTGGAACAATCTCACAAATTGCCTGCCATTAAACACCCTCAAAAGACTTGCAGAAAATGTGTAGCGTCTTCTATGTTTTCTTTTTTTTTTTTTTTTTATTCTTATTTTTAATTTCTGTAAGATGGCGACAACCAAGATTATTGTTTTAATTTAAAAAAATCAGACGTGTTCTTCTCTTAAGCCATCGTGACTTATTTGGTTTATTTAAAGAATTAAGACGTCATTACGGGAAAGCAAATTAATATAAAATACCTACTTCAAATGTAGGTTTAGAAATTATGGCCTACTCAGAACCGACTAGACCAACAACGAAACCACAATATATATAACAATAGTAAAAGCATTTTTGTTACTTTTTCATTATCGCCAATAATGATACGACCAACGGCAAACGGAATATCGCCGGCGGTAACCTTTTCTCGCTACATTTTGAAAGAAAGTTATGGCCACCTGGGGACGATATTCCGTTTTGCGTTGGTTGCATCATTATAGGCGATTTTTCGGCTGCGCTTTTATAATGGAAAAGTTTCATTTATATTTTTCTTTGATTGTTTGTTTGTTTAGGTTTTTATGGCGCAAGAGCCATGATGTTGACTATACTGCGCCAAACAATGGGTACAATTATATTACTTTAAAAGAATACCGAAGGGAATATGAGGAGAAGCTAAAACGTAATTAAGATTCAGATAAATGGATAAAACTTTATAGACTTTAAAAAGGAAAAAAGTTGGGCATGAGGTATTTTATCAAGGAGAAAAGATAATGAAGGGGAAGACTTTTGAAAAAAGTGCAAGCGCTGGGCTTTGAAATTTGGACATTCTGACAAGATATGCTGTACAGACATTTGACAACTGCATCGCGAACACAAGAATATAAATAGAATTCTTCTTTGAATATAAATAGAGAGATGGGGTCGATCCTATTTTAGCCCACCTCTGACGCCAATTTAAAAACTCGCCAAATTATCAGCGATAATGATTTTAAAATGGCAAGCCTGACAGCATCTGAAGAGAAATACGGCAACCATACGGTTTAAATCAACCTCTTAACCTTTTAATTCAAATACTTTTGATTTGGCAAGATTTTGAAAATTTGGCGAGATTTTGAAAAAGTCGCCAGAGGTGGACTAAAATAGGATTTTACCGAGAGATGATATCTAACTTTGATTAAACTTTTTTGATTTTCTTTTCAGATCAAAATATCAATGTACCGATTCAGATATGCTATATCTTTGGACAAATGGGCTTGTGTCTGTTCATGGAAGCTTCCTCCCAGAAACATTATGACAGTGCTTTTGAAATATTGTCGGTGTTTCACCATTATAATATCAACTATCTAGAGTTTCCAGCACCAATGTATAATGCAGTTTCATATATAAAATCTGTTCCTGATCCGACTACAGTTTTTGTGTTCCCATTTTCAATTGCATTTACTGCTTTGGATATATGTTTGTATTTAGAAAGACCAAAAGATGCATACATGATCTTTAAGAGTAAGTTGAATTATTTCTATTGGAAACTACTGATATATCTATCATTTCTTGGATTAAAACATGTTAATGTCTAATATTTTAACATAAAAAATTACTTTTATTTAAAATATTATAATACTGATAATCTTTTTATTGAATGGAATGTCTTTTTGATTAAAATAAGACAACTTCTGAATTAGATTGTTAGGTAACAGTAACCAGATTTTTCCTAAAATACTAATATTTGTTATATGAGAGCTTAAAATTTTGTTCTCAATTAGTGATGAGACATTAAAGAGGCCACAGTGAATGTTTTAAAGCAATAAATTAATTTTTCATCTACATGATCTTGTTACAAGTAATTAATCATTTAAATTTTTTAAATGATTCTTCAATAATTGTGCTAATATGATCTGGCTACAGTTCTTCAGTAACAAATGAACCTTGAAATGAGTAACCAAATGAATCTCAACTTTAATTTTTTATATTGTGTGCTAATTGGTTTTTAGACTATATTTTCTAATTTATTTATTTTTATTTTCATTGAAATTTTACTATAAATGCAAATTGTGGCTGTATTGTTAAATTCAAATTAATGGCTGATCATTAAAAATTATGATTTCTCTTGTTTTAAATTCTCTGTTTTTAGGGAAAATGTTATGCTCTGTGATTAGGGAAAATATTTTTGGTTTCTTGCTTCTTATAGTGATCCCCAATTTTTATTTCCAAATAGTTGTATTATATATATAATGGATCTTGGTATAATATAAGAATTTATGTAAACTAAAGGGTTGTTGTAAAAAGCAAGTATTGTCTTTTAAAATAATTTTTTGTGAATATTCTTGAGAATGGTCCTCCTTCTTGGTTTGATTTTGATGTACTAAATGTAACATTCTGATCTGTTTTAAAGATTCTTTTTGTTTGTATGTATTGTGGCAGTTTTTATCTAGTTTGATGGTTTTGCCTTCAAAATCTTTTGTGTCAGAGTTAGTTATAATGTAAAGATTTATGAGCAATTTTTCTAAGTACAGTTATTTTCATAAAATATTCTAAGAATCCATGTTGAAGATATTAAAATAATCAAGGATTTTATTGCTTTATTATGCTTTTTGAAAATGAAAATATCAATTCGTTGAATAGTATTGTTGATGCTATGCTCTGTTTTACTATTCTTTTTGTTTTCGATGATGTTTATTAATCATCTGTTTTAGGTCTATCTTTAACTATACCCGATGAGTTTGATGAAAGTTTGAAATTAGAAATCTGCAAGCAAAGATTTCATTATCTGTTAAAGATAACACTTGCCTTACAATCCAAAGATCCTCTAGACAGAGGAATAAGTGCACTCCGTTCCCTTTTATCGATGGTTGAGAAAGGTACATATTTTTATTTATTAAAATAATTCCATCTTTTTATTTATTATTGTTTGTTATTTTTGGCTGCATTCTTATTATATTCTTATTTACTTTTAAATCTGTTTCAAATTTTTGAACTCTGAGTTAAGAATAAATTATGAAGTTAGATCAATATAGTTAGTAAAATACAGATGCTTGATTTCATACCAGGAAAAGATTTAGTTTAGACTTTAATTATTTATGAAAATATTTTTGAGTAAATTTCAAATTGGATGAAAGAAATTATTCTATGCCTTGTACATTCTGAAAAATCAAAACCAGTCTTAGTAGTATGAAATTTATGCTTTTTATACACAGCTTTCCAAATGTTGAGGGTGAATCAAACACAAACAAATCATTTTTCAATAGGATATAAGTTGAAAAATGATCTATAAGGAACTTTCAATTAATCAACCAAAAGAAGCATTATCAGTGTTACCATGCCACCAGGAAAGCACAGAAAATTCCAAAATCGCCTTAAAAAAAAAGAAATTTGAAATTCTTGAAATTGGAAAATTTTTGTAAAAAAATGGAAAACACAAGGATTTTTAAGTTTCTTAATTATCATTTTCCATCTGAAAAAATGCAAATCTTTAAAGGTGGGTTCACACGAGGCTTATTATTGCCCGCAATAGATCACGCCTACTTCCGGAAAATCACGTGACCACAATGGGACAATGGAAAATAATTGTCCCGCCGGGACAAACGTTGTCTCAAGTGTTCACACGAGGATAATGCCAGGACAACTGCAGGGAGGCGATGATTGCGGGCAATAATAAATCTCTTGTGAATCCACCTTAAAGATTGTAAGAATAAAAGATCATAGTCATTGCTTCAAAAAATAAAATAATTTCATTAGCGATAGTACAATCCGGAAACCCACCTCATTACGCTCTCCCCCCCCCCTCGTTATTTTCTGAATAGATTATTCCAGTTTCGATTTGCAAGATAGTTAGTCTTTCTCCATGTTGTGAACTGCATGATAAAATCTGGCAACAGCTGAGGCAGCTAGTGACGTCAGCCTGCGAGCTGTCGGAAATATACTCAGAACCGAAGATGTACTTGAATTGTTAAGATGTGTTTTGTGTCTGATGTTTGTGTTGTGTCGTCTTGAAGAAATAAATGTCTTGTACAAGAAATGTCTTGTATTCTTTCTTGATGACTAGAAAGTACCCACGCATCTGGTAGATGCACGAACTAGCTGAATATCTTTTCTATGAAGATATAATTAGAAATCGTAATATAGTGGCGTCCGTGACAGGACGGGTACTTTCGATTTGAAGTTCTGCTGATGAAATAATTTGAAGTAGCTGAAATAATGGAGATGACACAACTGAAATCTCAGAGGAAATCATTTCGGATTTCATTTACGGCTTGTACAAACAAGATTGAAGGTCAACTTAAAAAAGAATCGGTCGAATACGATGAACTTTTGATTTTGAAACAACAGTTATGTGAAAAGTTCAAGGCTTTGGAAGTTTGCCAATCAGAAATTTCCGGACTGATTTTGAAAAATGAAAGTGACGAAAAAATATATGAAGAAGATTTTCTATGTGCTGAGGATTACCGTGACAGGTATATAGAACTATGTTTGAAAGTTGACCGACTGACTGTGAAAAATACCAGTACTAATGTTTTCTCCGAATCTAGAAAATTTAGGCTCCCGAAAATTGAATTGAAAAAATTTGACGGAGATGCGAAAAATTATCTGACTTTTTGGAGTCAGTTTCAGAAAATTCACGAAGATCCGGGTATTCCAAATGAAGACAAGTTTATGTATCTACTTCAAGCAGTAGTTCCTGGTTCGAAGGCGGCCCGTGTGATGGAAAGTTTTCCTGCTACTTCAGAAAATTATTCGAAAGCAATCTCTCAAATCAAAGAGAGATTTGGAAGAGAAGATTTGTTGGTCCAAATATATGTGAGAGACTTGCTGTCTTTGGTGATGAGAAATGCATCCACCGGACGTTCGAAGACTGATTTACCCAAGTTATATGATGAACTGGAAGCCAAGATACAAGCATTAGAAAGCCTAGGTAAAACGCAAGAAAAATATGGTGACTTTCTTAGTCCTCTTGTGGAATCCTGTCTTCCTGAGGAAGTGTTGTTAGCATGGGAAGAAATAGGAATCACAATTCGTCTGACGATGCCGGTGTATCACGAAATTTAAAGGAATTGATGAACTTTCTTCGGCAAGAAGTTAAAGGAGAAGAAATGATGAGCCTAGCTAGGACTGGATTTGTTACTCAACATACTTTACGAAAAAAAGAACTGTTTAGGGAACCATGCAAACAGCAATCGACAACAGCTTCAGCCTTGGTAAGTCTGCAAACAACAGGTAAGAGAAATCAAAATTGTATTTTTTGTGATAAATTTCATGCCAGTGAAAACTGTTTTAGTGCGAGAAAAATGTCTTTAGATGCTAAACATAAACTGTTGTTAAAGAAAGGTGCATGTTTTTCATGTTTAAAGAAAGCTCGTCACTTAAGTAAATTTTGTAATGTAAAAGATCAATTAAAATGTCCCCGATGTTCTAATAAACATTTTGAATTAATGTGTGATAAAAATGATAATTTAAGTGATAAAATTTGTGATTCTAAATGTATTTCTAACACTGAAAATTCCCTTTCAAATTGTAGTAAAAATGAAACAATATTTCTGCAAACGTTATGTGTTTTCGTACGGATTCAAGGAAAAAAGAAACTGATTAGAATTGTTTTGGATTCAGGCAGCCAGAGCTGTTATATCAGTGAAAAAATAATTTCCCTATTAAAAGCTTCATCGAGTAGAAATGAAACAGTGATTCATGCTTTGTTCGGGGGGAAAGAAACTGAGCCAATAAATCATGAGGTATTTCCGGTCGAAGTTACTTCTTTGGATGGTTCTTTTTCTTTTAGTTTCGAGGCACTTTCAGAAAAGAAAATATGCGGATATATTCCTAGAATAAAAACAAACAAATTCTGGCAGAATTAAAGAGAAATAAAATAAAATTTAGGGATTCTTTTGAAAATGAAACGGAAATTAATCTTTTGTTAGGAGCGGATGTTATAGGAAAAATATTAACTGGAAATATTTGTGAATTGGATTCAGGGTTGACAGCAGTTGAAACAAAATTAGGTTGGGTTGTTTTTGGACGGGGATCATTTGAAAGAAATTGTAGTTCAACATTAACGATGTGTTGTACAAACATGCCTTTGAATAAACTTTGGGAACTTGAAGTTTTGGGTATATCTAATCCAAGTGAATGTAGGAAGGGAGATATTGATTTGAAAGAATTTGCTGATAAAGTGAACATTCTTCCAGACGGAAGATATGAAATACAACTTCCTTGGAAATATAAATTTGGGAATTTACCCAGTAATAAAGATTTGGTCTTGAAAAGACACGAAAGGTTAGTGAACAAATATGAAAACACGGAAATTTTGTTTGAATATCAGAGGGTTTTTCAAGATTGGGAAAACTTAGGTATTATTGAACGTGTCCCTGATTCTGAATTAAATAGAAGATGCCATTATTTCTCGCATAGACCAGTAATTAAATTGGAGAGTCAGACAACAAAATATCGTCCCGTTTTTGATGCGTCCGCAGCTGAGAGAGGGAAGCCTTCGTTGAATGAATGTTTAATAAAGGGGATTAATTTGATAGAGTTAATACCAGATATTCTGGATCGTTTTAGAAAGTATCCTATTGGATTAAGGGCCGATATAGAAAAGGCATTTTTAATGTTATCTGTGGCTCCTAAGGACAGAGACTTTTTAAGGTTTTTTTATCCATGTAAAGATGAATTGATATATAGACATTGTAGAGTAGTATTTGGTGTTTCATCTAGTCCTTTTTTATTGAATGCTACTATCATGCATCTACTTGAAAATTGTGATGAATGTCTGGATGTTGTACAAAAACTTAAATGTTCTTTTTATGTGGATAATTGTTTAACAGGAGTATATAGTGTTCTTGAAGCTGATTATTTTATGGAAAAGGCAACAAATATTATGTCAAAGGGTTGCTTTAATTTGAGATGCTGGGAGAGCAATGTGGAATGTCTACATACCACTAAACATTCTGGAAATACGTCTGAATTGGGGTTGATTTGGGATTTAGATGCAGACACATTGAAATGTAAAATTGATTTGGAAATTTTATCTTGTGAAACTAAAATAACTAAAAGATTTATTTTATCTACTGTACAAAAATTCTATGATCCTCTTGGTATGTTGACTCCTTCTACTTTGCTCCCAAAGCTTATGTTACAAGATTTGTGGAAATCTCGATTTTCTTGGGAAGAGGAACTTCCTGCTAATATTATTGAAAGGTTTTCTAAATGGTTAAATAAAATGTTTTTATTGAAAAATGTATCTGTACCACGTTTTATGAACTTTAATGAAACTTCTGAATTGCATGTGTTTGTAGATGCATGCAAGGGGGCTTATGCTGCGTGTGTCTTCGTTAGATCTGAGATGGAAGGAGAAATTAAGATTAGACTCGTTGGCGCAAAGAACAGAGTGGCTCCTTTAAAGTCTTTGAGCATTCCACGTTTAGAATTGATGGCTTGCTGCATTGGAGCGAGACTTGTTAGTTCCATTATTAAGGCGCTCGATGCAAAGAATATGCAGGTCACACTCTGGTCAGATTCCACTGTTGCATTATGGTGGATTAAAGAATATGGAGACTTGTCAGTTTTTGTTGCCAATCGCGTTAAAGAGATACGAGAGCTAACTGGATCTTACACTTGGCGACATGTTCCGGGCAGTATGAACATTGCCGACCTGTTGTCTCGTGGATGTTCACCCCGGCAAATGTTAAATTCTAAATGGTGGGAGGGTCCATCCTGGTTAGTAGAAAATCCCGAATTTTGGCCTATTAGTGAATTAACTTGCCAGCCAGATGAAGTCAATATTGAAAAGAGAAAGTGCAAGTTAGTTAATTTAAATCTAACCGAGGACACACACCCTTGGTATGCACAAAGATCATCTGATTAGGAAAAAATGATTCGAGTAATTGCTTGGGTTTTAAGATTTATTAATAACTGTAAATTGCTGAATGTAAAATGTAAGAACTCTGAATTGTTAAAATCTGATATTGAAAGTTCTGAGAAAAAGTTAATTCTTTTAGTTCAGAATAGTTATTTGTCAAATGTAGGTAATTTAAATTTTGAGACTTTCTTGGATAGCGATGGTATTCTAAGAGTAAAAACTAAAATAGTTAATCGTAGTGATGAAAAATCTTTTTTGTATCCCATACTTTTACCAGAAAAATGTCAGTTTACTAGACTTTTGATTAAATCAGTACATGAGAAAAATCATCATGCTGGAATTCAGTTTATGCAATGTCTTCTTAGAGAAAAGTTTTGGATTGTAAGGGCTAGGAAAGCAATTAAAAATGTTTTACATGGTTGTATTGTTTGCAAACGATTTAAAGTTAAGGTTATGTCAAGCGAACCTACACCTTTGCCACCAGATAGAGTATCTGATAGCGTACCTTTTGAAATTGTGGGAATAGATTTAGCGGGTCCTTTGTTTTTGAAAAATAAAGAGAAAGTATGGATAGTTCTTTTTACGTGCGCGGTATACCGTGCGATCCATCTCGAACTTATAAATTCTTTGTCATCTGACACGTTTATTTTGTCTCTTCGACGGTTCATTGCTAGACGTGGGCGACCACGAACGATTTATTGCGATAATGGCACGAATTTTCGAGGTGCCTGCAATTATCTATCAAAATTAAATTGGGAAAAAATTGTAAAAGAAACCGGAACACAAAGAATATTTTGGAAATTTATTCCTCCTACCGCAGCTTGGTGGGGAGGCTGGTGGGAAAGGTTGGTTCGCACTTTAAAAGACTTATTGAAATGTACTTTAGGTAAATCTGTTTTGAATTCTGATGAACTGTACACTATACTATGTGATTGTGAATGTATTATTAATTGTAGACCATTAACATATGTTTCGGAGAATCCTGAAGAATTGGTTCCCCTTACCCCCAACATGTTCTTGATTGAGAATAGGAGCTCTAGTTCTCGAGATATTGAAGAACTAAGCGCTAATTGCCTTAACAAAAGACTTAAATATCGTTATAAGCTTTTGGGAGATTTTCGCCAACGCTTTAGAAAGGAATATCTCTGGCAACTTGTCCAGAAGCAAAAGGGAAAACATTCTCGTGATCCGCAAGTTGGAGAGATAGTTTTGATTGGGGATGACAATAAGAAGAGACTGTTTTGGTTTTGGGAAAGATAATTGATTTGATGCCTGGATGGGATGGGAAATGTCGAGTTCTAAAACTTAGGACACAGCATGGGACAATTTTACGCCCCATCCAGCGAATTTATCCTTTAGAAGTTTATTCTAATGAATCCCTTCAGCAGGAACCTGTTGGCGGGGAATCTAATTCTCAGGAGTCAAAAAATGAAAATAACATTATAAACAATGATGATGTAATAATTAGAAAATTCACCTCCTCCGGTAGATTAATAAAATTGCCTAAAAGGCTTGATCTTTTAAATAATGTGTGTTACGTGCTTGAGACTCAGTCAGTCTCAAGGGGGGGAGGATGTTGTGAACTGCATGATAAAATCTGGCAACAGCTGAGGCAGCCAGTGACGTCAGCCTGCGAGCTGTCAGAAATATACTCAGAACCGAAGATGTACTTGAATTGTTAAGATGTGTTTTGTGTCTGTTTGTGTTGTGTCGTCTTGAAGAAATAAATGTCTTGTACAAGAAATGTCTTGTATTCTTTCTTGATGACTAGAAAGTACCCACGCATCTGGTAGATGCACGAACTAGCTGAATATCTTTTCTATGAAGATATAATTAGATATCGTAATACTCCATAAGATTCCCGAATTGCAGCTAATGAGCATGTGCAAGATTTCTGTAACTGCGTGAAAGTATTGAATACATTTCTCTAGCGGGATTAGTAACGTTCAATCTACGGAAACAGTGCGGTGGTATTTATTTAATTTGAGTTTATAAACTGGTTTGTATATTTGAGAAACTGATCTTATTCAAAGTAGATTAGAATTTTTTTTTCTTCTTGAGAAAAATAATGGGCTCTATCCCAGTTAACGGTACGCTCTATTTTGGCGATTTTTTTGGCGCCATTTCTCGGGCGATATTTATTTTCTCCTTGGCAACTTCACCCTTTCTCTCCCGTTAAAATATGGTAACCTCGTAATTTGCGATGTGATGTCATGATGATGTAATTCTTGTTTCATCCAATTATATTCAAAGTTGTAGGAAGTAAGTTTGAATTTCAAAACTTTCATCTACATTTCAAACTGTTTCAATCTGTGGTGTGGTACAATTCTGCGTATCTTCAATCGTATTTATTTCAAAATTTTTATTTGTTTAATTTTATAGTATTTAAATTTTTGTAATTTCTATTTGGCTTTAAGTTTTAATTTCTGGTTTTTATAAGTATAATGGCTTCTTTGTCTGGATCGAAACAAGACCGAGTGAATTTGAGGTTTTTTTTTTTGAATTGGAAAAGAAAGGTAAGTTGGATGTTGTTAATTATTGTATGAGTGTAGGATTGATTGCTAGTCATTATACTTGTCCTAATTGTAATGAAAATACAATTAATTGTAATGAATTAAAAAGTAAGTGTTTATGTCTTTGTTGATTTTATGAAAGTGCTTTTTGTCTTTCTAAAAATTTTGTAATTAACTGTTGTTTTGTGATTTTTTCTTGTTTTTGGTGACTATTTTCGGAGCACGACTCCATAGAATTCACGCTCAGTTTCTAGGTCTAACACGAAGATACATTGACCGCTCGCCATCGGAACATCGTCGGCGTCACGTTTTCCGATGTTGCGATGGCAAACGGTCGGTGTCCACCGTTAACGGTCTACGTGTTAGGCTTATGTACTTGGCGTGTGCTTCGCGGAGTCGTGTTTCGCCAATAGTCGCCAAAAACAAGATGGCGGACAAGGAGCGTACCGTTTATTGGGAATTAACCGAATGGGTTTGAAAAGTTTCGCAAAATCAATGATTTCCGTTATACGGTCGCCAATGTGAGCCAAACGCAAATCAAGTCGCTAAGCAAAGCGAATGACAAAATAAATGTCGCCATTGTGAACAAAACACGAATTAAGTCGCCAAATGTAGCTAACGTAGAATTTGAAGTAATTCTGCATTTTTTGGAGTTTTTTCGCTTTTTCTGACTAACGATCATTTGGCGATTCTTTCGTTACGCCCGTATGACGGAAAAGTAACCAATCAATTTTTGCGTTCTGCTTGCTTTGAAAGAAGATAATAAGGCTAGGTACGACCGGAGTTTAAACCTACACCCCCCCCCCCTCTCTATTGGCGCATTGTTCAAACTCGCCAACCATCTTGTGTTGTATTTGGTTAAAGTGTAGCACGGTGTGCCCCCGAGTTTATCGCCAATATGGCAACCCAACGGAACTTTCTTACAGTAACCCTAATTCTGTTTTGTTTACTAGTTTTTACAATAGTTGAGTTGTTCAGAAACTACAACTGTTTTATAATAAATTTAATATTTGAAATATCGATTTCAGATTATTTAAATTTTGCTTATTATTTTAATTTAAAATTTATTATATAAAGAAAGTTTATAGAATATAATTAATATTAATTAAAATAACATTTATTTCATTTTTTTGTGTTAATATTTACAAAAACAAATTTTCGTTTTCTCATTTTTAATTATCACTATGCGAATTCGCAAATCGTCTGCGTTTTCGTATTAAAAGAAGTCTGCGATGGAATTATTCGCAGTTCTCGTAATTTTTTTGGTGCTCCAACGTTTGGTTCCTCGAAATATTTTTATGTCTGCAATCGTACAGGAGTGGATGTTTGGTAGTTGGGATGTTAGGCACTATTTCGAACCTGCTGAATGGATGAAGAGTGATTGAATATTTTTTTAATGAGTTGATGAGGCTTGGAAAGAATGTTTTGAGTGTTATGAATTGTTAAGTGTTTATGAAAAGATTAAATAAAGCAAGTAAGTACATTAAATATTAAAAATTCTGTGTAATATTCGTTCCTATAACATTTATTCTCTATTGTAATATTATTATACACTATTCCTTAATCCACACCGTCCATCTGTTCAATTTGCTAGCGAAGCTACTGTATGCCCGCTCCGTATGAAAGCGAAGCCCTAGGATGTTTTTTTAAAGTTAAAATATACTGCCCGGTGCCTTCTACAGATGCCTTCGGCATCTGTAGAAGGCACCGGGCAGTATTAAACAAATAATTATAATTAGTTAAACATTCTAAATAAAAAGGCGGGAAAGGGCAACCGTAACTGTTCCGCGGAACAGTTTGTTTATTTTGTCCGCCATCTTTGTTGGCGACTTGGCATCCTTGGCGCAGCAAGGGGCACACTATTCTACACTTTTACCTTGTATTTTTACCAGCCAGTCATAGTCCATAGTAAAGAAGATATAGTGGTGACAAAACTAGAGAAACCGCCAATTTTGGCGCGTTATCTTCAACTGGGCGGAGAGGGGGTTCAACTACTGTCACGACCTCCGTTAACAAGGCCCCTGCGGTGTTTCGTGACGTCACAACGAGCGGTGACACTTCTTTCTCCCAACGTTGAGTCTCTGCGCGCCAGACAGGCAGATGGAATTATTTTCCCTTGTTCATTTCGTTTCTTTAACATCCATACAATGCAAATTAATACACATATATTGTCGAACCCATTAGTAATTAAATTGCAACCGCTTTCCACATCACCTTGGAGGTACGGCGCCTGGTATGCATTACCTTTTTTGCATTAAGTGCAGGGCAGGTTTCCCAGTAGGTGTATCTCCCCTAGATTTAAAACTATTTATTTTGCAAAAAAAACTAATAAGTGAAAAATATTATTGATCAATTTCAAGACAATTCTACAGAAAAATGGTTTTAGTACTATTTGCTGCACGTCAAATCCCGGAAAGCAATATTTTACAAAATATTCCATTCTATTCACACTTCAAAAAACATCAAACAAAACTTTGAAACATTAGTGGAACTTTCTTATTTAACTATATATTTATCACTACTAAATTCATCAAGTTTCCTTTCCTTTCCTATTTTAGAAGAGCTTTTCATTTCATCATTCAATCATGCATTGACTTCAGACCAAATTTCCAATCTATACGCATTTTCTGACTTCCGCCCTGAAATGCAATCGTCATCCTTCTGCGTTCACTAAATATTATATTTACTGCGAAATATTTTTGAGTTGGACATTTCAAATATACTTCTTCAACTATGGTACAAAATTTCAATTATAATCTGAGCCATTTTTTCAATATATTATAATTACTGCGAAATATTTTTCACTAGTACATTTCGAATATACATCTTCAGCTGTGGTATAAAATTTCAATTTTAACCGGAGCCATTCTTTTCAATAAATTAGCCAGGGTGCAAGAAATCATTTGGAACCCCAAGTGTTTTGTAATGCAAAAAATAAAGTATAAACATATTATGGTACTATTGCTTGTCTATATGTAATTGCCTTTAATTACTTCAGAAAATTTACATTTTTGCTGCTTTTTATTATTATTATTAGAACTTAAAATACTTTTAAGCTTCTTCCCACCTCGCCCAACAACAATTCTTCCTTACTTTTAATTTTCTGAATTTAATTTTCTGAATTTTTTGATTCAGTTGACATATTTGTAATTCTATTTTCTATCTGTACAATAGCAGTATCAATTACTCTGATATTTTAAAACCTAAATTTCTTTACTTCTTTTGTTATTTCGGAATATAATCTTTTTCTTTTTCGAATTCATTTTTTTTTTTTTAAATCTTCGGAAATATTGAAATGGCATCCTATCAGTTTTGCTTCGTATAAAAATGCATTGAACTTTCTACTGAAATTTTGAACTTCAATTTTAATTTTACTTATCAATCTAAAATACTGAATCAAAATCAACTGTTTTTACTTGAAATAGTTCATTGCTAGTGTTAATTTTGGGCAATATTAAAAGTATAAAATAAATAGCATTTCTTTTATAAAATCCAATGTTTTACCTTTGGATACTGCTGTATTATCTCTATTTGCTTCAGTAAATCGTTCTAGGACATGATAATAATAAACAAATGTATACTCAAATTTTTTCAAAAACTGTATATACATAGCTTTAACTGAATCCCTTTTAATTTCCCAAAAAGTATAGAAAAGCACATAAAAGTTGCAATATTAATTTTTTCTGCAATATATACTGCTGGAAATGGTATCACAATCTAATAAATTTTAAAAATGTATGATGTGCAAGACATATAAATTGTCTGTGGATTTAGGGCATCTTTTCTAAATTGTAAAATTTAGTACTTTCCCATCGAGTTGCTATCTTTCCCTTACGCTTATCCTCTATAATTCATAATATTTAAATGCAGTTCACTTAATCTTTTCAAAAGAGTTTTTGCTAGTCTTTCTCCAGTCAGATTGGTTATTTTAATAAACCCTATAAACATCTAATTTATATTACACAATTTGGCATCTGAGGTGGAATTGCTCCAGTGACTAATCTCGGATATTTAAGAGGGGCACTTAATAATTTTCCTGACTTCGAATCAAATAAACTAGTTTCTCTTTCAATATCATTTCTTTTAAAATGTAATTCACAGACCTACAGTAAATGAAATAATTCGTAAATATTGACTTCTTTAAAGTTTAATTTAAATACAGTAACAAATATACAACATAAAACTATATATAATAATAAGTACGGATAATTTTTAATTTGTTTACTCTCAGGTATTTATCGCTGGTAAATAATAAAATTTAAATATGAAAAAGCTGTTATACATGCAATAGTCAACAAAGCATGAAAACATAATTGTGGAAAATATTCTAATTATTGTTGACAATAATATTTCCTACATTACAGCATTTTATGAAATAATTTTTTTATAATGCACTTGATTAAAATCACGAATAATATATATTACTGAACTGTTAAATTTCTAAAGCGAAAATAAATAACTTTTCATTTAGAAATATTTGACATTACTTTAAAACAATTAAATGAGCTTACCCTGCTATGCGGAGATGGATAAAATCCTTCACGATGTATGGCATTCAACCATTTCTTTTTAAGCTCTTCATTTTTAGGAAAGGCAAAAACACTTACTCTTGGGCCATTCCTGTAATTTCCTTTACAGTTTGGAACACAACAGATCAGAGGCATTTCTGTTCCTGATATTTTGTAAATCCAAATGCAAATGCAAATGATTTTTAGTATATCCAATTTTTCTTGCAAATTAGAAAAAGCGCTTCTTGTTTACGCAAACACAGAAGGACCACTGGCTAAAAAATGGCGTGGGCGGGGAAGAGTTCGTTTCTTATCAGTGAAACTTGAAGAGGGTGAAATTCTTCCCTCGGCCCCCAAACTTACTCCCACATCCTGTCACCTCTCGCAACAACGTCATCAATTTCTGTGACGTATGTATTCTGGCCTTGTTAACGGAGGTCGTGCTACTGTGCAGTCAAACCTAGTAATATGGAAAAACAGGAATTTACTAGTTGTGCCAGAAGAGGAAAACAACGGAACAACTTTGATATACACCCCCAAAAATTACGCGCCAAATCTGGCACTCCCAATGTACTTTTTAGGGTTGCTTTTTAGGTAGGATTAATTATTTATGTCTCGCGAGAATCCATCTTGGCAAGAAAAAAAAGGCGCCAAAAGCAGGTATTTTGCTTGGCGAAAAAAAAAAGTCGCCAAATTTCCAATTTGGGGGTGTATATCAAAGTTGTTCCAAACATACAAGACTATATGCCAATACAAAAGAATCATGATTGATGTATTACATAGTGCCTATCAAGTTTAATTAATAAAAGGAATACAGGAAAGGCAGACCCATAAAATCTGATTAAAATAAATAATTAAATTTTTAAAAACTTTAACCATTTTAAAAGAGGAGAGTCGATATTGTTCATTTTGAGCATGAAGCAACATTTTCTTGATGTAATTCTATATAAGAATTTTTATTATTTAATTTATTTCTTTAATTAATATGAAATTTATGGGATTTTTCACTAAAGAACTTCATTTTATTTTCTAGATTTTATTTTAGAGAAACTGAATGACTATTCTAAAGGTAAATAGGAATTCTTTTATTGTTTTTTACATCCATTGATGTGTTTAACATTTTTCCTTTCAGACTGTATAATTGCAACCCTGTGTGGCCCTTTTGGAACAGACACAAATATGGAATGAAGCTTTCTCATTTCAAAATAAAGTGAATAAATAAATAAAAATATCTAAATTTTATTACAATAAAATGTATATATGACTTATTTACTAAATTATAGCACTTAATTTAGTATGGAATATATTTAGTATGCACTTAATTTAGTATTTTTTATGGCATATTAATATGCAAAAATTATTTTAACTCAAGAAGAAAAGTCCATCCATACTTACTTCTTTAACATTTGGCAAAAATGTTTGATGTATCTTTATATTATAAAAACACTGTCAGGTGAAGACTTGAAATATATTGGGTATATATCAGAATGATTATACTAGAAATTAAAGAATATATATATATACACACACACACACACACACAGTATAAATTTCTGAAGGAAGAAGTTTAACTGAGAAGCTTTTCATATAAAAACTAGCTTGAAAAATTGTTAAAGGAATAGTAAAAGGAGATAAACTTCTTTTTAACATAATATGCTTTAAAATTATAATGTAGAAATAAAATTTATTTTTTTGAAATCCAGTTTATTTTCCAAATCATTTTAAACAAACTCTAGAGCAACCAATTATTTAAATTACTTTATTTTAAAATTATCTTTCTGTTTGTAAATATATAAGCATATCTTATGCTACATGAAAATTTTCATGCTCTTTTCAAGCATAAAAAAATATAAAAAGTATTTAATATTCCATAATTTGTCCAGCAAATACGCAAACTAGTTTTCTTAAGATGATGCCTTTCATTTATTGACAATTTTGTATCA
>JAPMOQ010008617.1:1090507-1115689 GCA_026543055.1 Argiope trifasciata | reverse complement strand
TGTGTGTGTGTGTGTGTGTGTGTGTGTGTGTGTGTGTGTGTGATTTTGCAACAAGACAGTGTCAATGTTTTTATATCAATTTTTATTTTGGTTAATTTACTAATATTTTATTTGTGATTATTTAGCTGTGAGCTAGACAGGTTTTTCTAAAACAGTGAATAGTTGATTAATTTGTGTTCATAAAAAAATTAGAAACTTAATAAACTATTTTGGGCGGAAACTTTCCATCTATGGGAATGTGAATGAACTAGAAGAACAAAGTTGTAAATCACAACTTACTTCTAATTTTTCTGAAGTCCCCCCCCCCCAGTGTTGTAAAAAAGAATGCAATGCAAATAAATAAACACAATATATTTTTTCTATGTATTTTATTGCTTAAGAATTTTTGCATCTAAGTTATTGCATGCTGTGTATGATGCAAAGAATTCTTTTTCAGCATATATTGTTTTTGAGGATAGTACAAATATAATAAGAGCAAAAAGCATATAATTACTATTAATTATAAAAACAAATTTGTTTCTGAATTTTTGCATTTTTTAATTTAAAATTTTATTCCATTACTTTAATTTAGTATTTTGATTCCTTTCTTACCTTCTCTATCCCTTGTTATTACCCCTTCCTCACACATACAGACTCACTCAAACTAATACCATACTGATCAGAACATTTTGTTGTTTTTTAATTTAATTTTTCAGCATGGATTTTCTTTTTTTATCATATATTCAATTGCATGATTTTCTAAAGAAATATTATGTGTATTATCTAATTAATTTATTAATTATGTACAATACATAATGCAAATGACATACAGTTAGAAGATGATTTGGATGAATGGTTTTAATCTATTAAAAAGATCATGTGTACGCAGGCTGAATAGCTGTGCGGTTTACAAAATAATCCAGTTTTAATATCTATCACAATTTGATACTTAAAATAACTATATTGGAAGTATCATGTACAAAAAATGTAATTGAAATTAAGTGAATCAAATGTTCCCATGCAACTAGTTGTTCACTAAATATGACTAATATTAGTAAAAAGAAATATGTGCATGTGTTTTTGCTATGCAAACTAGATTTCTGCATTAAGAACTAAGAAATTTAGTAAATGGAAAAATGCATATCAAAAAAGTTTTTGCAATTTTGGCACATTTCGATGGAGATTTCAGAAAATTGCTTTTCAATGAATACCATTTTGGTTCTTGTGGACTTTTTTCTGATTTAATAAATTTTATTTTTGAATTATTGTTTGTAGTTATCTTTTTGTTGTAACAAATTCAAACCAATTTCATAACTAGTTCACATTATTCAATGACATCTTTTTTAGTGTTCATGTCATGATAAAAAAAATGAAGGATTCAAAAATTGTACACTTTTTTTAGTATACATTTCCATTAATAAGCCATTTAAACTGTTTGAATTTCTTTTGCTTCATATTTTAGTATTTTTTTTTATTCGATGGGTTTATCACTGTCATTTGAAAATTTACTTTTGAGCTGAAATTCATTGAATTTCTAGATTTTGTATAATTTAAAAAGTTATTATTATAATTAATAGAATATTTTATCTGTGTATGATTTTCTTCCTTATAAGTAATTTAAGTGTTGAAGAATATTAGTGTAAAATATGTACATATATTTGATATAGATATTTTAAAATAACATGGGGTCATTGTCATTGGGATAATTTTTTTGCTTTGCTTTCTTTAGCCTACAGTAATGATGCCTCCTTGGCAAATGGTGGTTAGCTGTAACTGGACCACAGAAGAAATAAAGCTCACCTTTCTCAGATTTGCAGATACTCTCACACCTTATCTGAGGTCAAAAAGAAAGATAGGTGATTTTGATAAATGGTTTTCTGTGGAAATATTAACAAAAGTAAGAAGTACTTAATATTTTTGAAGGTACAGTCACTTAGTAGATTTCTATAATTATTATTAGTTTAGTTAGATTGTGTTACACCATATATATTATATATTATTATTTGGTTTTGTAAAAGTGGGAAAACATTTTGATAAGTTATGAGAAGATACAATTTGCTTTTGAACAAGGGTGCTGCAAAATTGTACCACCGCCAATGTTTTCATTGCTTAAATTTAAATATTTAATTTTGTATATAACATTTGTATCCATAATTAAACTAATACAATTTTTATTTTAATGTATTAATGGAGGAATGAAACACACAGTATGTGTAGATGAACATTTTGAAATTGTGTATACAAAACCTAAGAAATTAATTATTAAATTTGCTAAACTAGGACACTGTATGCATTGCAAAGTCCTTTAAGTAGTGTAACTATGCCCTGAGAGATCAGTTCTGAAATTTGTTAAAGGAGGTTAGCATACCAACTCAAGTATTTACAAAATCATGTATTCCATTGCATAATATGTATTTCTGGCATTGGAATATCACAGGTTAGATACAGTACTACAGTAACAATGTGCAGTTTTCAAACATTATATAATGTTCCAAAAGGCCTTGGTGTGAAAATTATTCTCAAGGTTTAAATCAAATTTAAAAAAAAACAGACAGTGTAATTAATGATGTAGTGAAGAATGTTTGCCTTAGGAAAACGATAATTACCCATTCATATGGTGCCGCCGTTTCAGGAATGATCCGAGGAAATCCATTCGCAAAATGGCTGCATAGTCTGATTATGGAGCATTCCAGCATGCACAAAATAACAGAAATGGTCTTCGCGTGTTTCAATTCAAAATGCAAACTCTCCAATCCACACCTGTTCGAGCTGAACGACAGGATTTAGCAAAGAAAGGAAGGATTTTGCAAGCACGATGCTCACTGCGATTGATTGGAATGGATGCAATGATATCTGCATCCAGATGCACATTAAAAAAAATGATTTTATGAATAAATAAATTTGGGTTACTGAAACCCCTAATTTGCTTGACGTTGAAACTATTACATTCTCTAAAGACTGCGTTCTACAATAGAGGTATCATTGTGTCTTTTTCCATTTGTAACATGATCACTAGTGAGAGAACAGAGCATTTTTGAACTTAGAATTGAAGTGATAAATTTGCTAAATAACATTCACATAATAAAAAGTGTTTAATAGAAGATATGAAGAGTCCTCTAAAAATTGTTCTTTTATTTCATCATATCAAAAACTAAATTTTACATTAAAATCAGAAGCTCTTTTAAGTTTAAAAGAGAGAGAGAGAGGGAGAATTCAATACAGTAGAACTTATTTCTATAATCACAAAACAATTGGAAGATCAAGACACCAACACCTGATATCATCCACCCTGTGCAAAGTATTGTAGTTAGCTTTAAATACACATCTTTATTCGTGCATTTGTTTTGACATTTGCTAATAGAAAAACTATTTACTCTATAACTACACAATATAAGAAATTCCCCTCTATAACTTGTATTTTGGAACAGCCATAAAATATATTGGTTTTGGAAAATTTTGTTATGAAAATCTTTAAAAAATTAACATTTCTTAATATTTGTGAATATTAGATGTTTCACAAATAAAATGAAATGTTTAATATTTATAATTAAAAATAGTTAATTTGTTACAAATTAATTATCTTTCTTTCATAGAATGTTACAAAAGTTGATTACGAAGTGGATTGTTTGAATGAATACTCTGAAAATCCTATCCTGAAAAGAATTTGCGATTCTTTGAAAAGTATAGACCCAAACATTCAATGGAAAACTGGGAGAAATGAGACGTCTGTGCTCTTGAATCCAGAAACTTTTTATAGCTTTTGGTTCTCAGTAAGTTTCTGTATCTTTAAAGTCTTTCTACAGATGTAATTATGACATTACATCCTAGGCTAACTTATTGTAGTCTCAATTATTTTTATCAATCATTACTTTTTTGCAAATTTTCTGCATTATATTTTTAGTGACAGGACAGTACTCTGCTCTCATATTTTCAGTTAATGAATTTATTATTTTTAATTTTATTTTGATTAGAGCTCTATACTTCGTAATAAATGTTAGAAAAATTGGTTGCAAGATTTCATAACATTTATAATCATGTAATCACTAAAGTATAAAAATTTAAATATGTTTTTAAACTGCTTCTATTAAATTTATTCACTCTCAATATTTGAATTATATGTGGTGGGTGGTATCCTCTGAAATATTTATTTAAATTTCTTGGTGAATTTAGAAAACATTTATTCTTTCTTGTTAGATTTATTTTTTCATTTTTCAGATATTTTTAAAAATAAATTTATCCTGACCATGCATTTATTTCATATTTTGTGAACAATGATATGTTTATTTAAATTTTCCAAAATATATCTCATGAAGCAATCCTGTTGTGCTTTGATTCATTATTTGAAAATTTTTTGGTTGATGCATCCAGCATTCTTCAAGATGAATTTGCATATGCATCAAACCCGATATTTAATTATCTGTCATAAAATGCCTTTTTTAAACTAATAATATAATCTGATAACAGTGTTAATGATATAGTAATCACGTATTAAGTCAGCTGTTGAAGATAATATTCTTATCATTATATGTAAAAAAAAAAAGACAACGGAATCCATCATCAAAATCTGATTGATATTGTAAATAAATGCATTTTAAAAATATGTCTGTAATGTTTTTAATATGAAATTGTTTTTATACAACAGTGTCATATAAACAGTACACTAAAATCCTCTGAAAGTTTGCAGTTTTATATTTAACTAAGAATAAAAATTTATCAGTGCAACTGATAAACGTTTTAGCTTTTCAAAAATTAGACTATAACAAATGATTTTTAAAAAACACCAAATCCGTAGTGTTTGCAAAAAGTTATTAATGATTTTTAATTTTTTTATTGTTAAGGGTGGCAGCATTTATAGTTGGGAATGAGTTCTATATTATTTTCAATCCATATTAATGAGGTAACTAAGTGTTAAGTAATCTTTCCTATTTATAGGAATATAGGCTTTAATTAATTTAAAAAACTGAATTAATTGCCATAAAACAGCTTTAAAACTTCCTTATATTTTATGATATATTTGAACAAAATATAAAGGAAATATATTTAGATGCTTGAATTTCTACAACATATAAATTAATCATGAATTTCTGCTCGTTTTAATAAATGGTATTAAACATTTCTCATATATTAACTTGTTATTAGTCCATATCTTAACTTCCCTCTTCTCCGTTTTAGAAATTTTCAGTTTCCACAGAGTCTACAGAAATCTTCAAAGTGCCTGGAAAAATGTGTATTTCATTTGGGGTGTCACGTTCTCAAGAGAGTTCTGACAATGAAAGCTCAAAGAATTTTTCTGATGTTGAATCTTCAGAAGCTCTTGGTAACTGCTATACAACTGAAACATATTCTGATGATACAAGTATACATGAAGAGAAATTTCCTTCTGGTGGTTTTGTAGATATGAGTACAAAAGTTAAATCAAAAATTCCTAGAAACGTTTTTTGGGACAATTGTAACAACGACAATGAGATGTGCATTCAAGAAAATGTTTCCAAGAATAGTGATTGTTTTAGCCCTAAAAGAACTACTCCAAGTCCTTCATCTACATCTCCAAAAACTAAAGATCATATTCCCTTAACCATTTCTCCACATTTTAGCCCCAAAAGAACTGCTTCAAGTATTTCTTCTACTCCTCTAAAAATTAAAGACTGCATTTCTTCAGCCATCTCTCCTCATATAAGTCCAAAAAGAACTGCTTCAAGTGCTTTGGCTTCTCCTCTAAGAACTAAAGACTGTATTTCTTCAGCCATCTCTCCACATTTAAGCCCCACAAAAACTACGTTAACTTCTTCATCTCCACAAAATTCTTTTTTCAAAAATTCTGATAAAATTATGTCACCAGAAGCCCAAAAAAATTCTTATCAAGCCTTTTTTCCTAAGAGTCCAGGTGGAATGACTGCTTCAGATACGAACTTTGATTATTGTAGAATTTCCCCACACAACAGTACTGTGAAAAACAATCTTCCAAAATCAAGTAATTCTGATCATCAGATCCCTCCAGCTGTTAGTGCCAATGAAAGTATTGAAACTCTTAATCCTAAAACTATCACATCCGCTACTTTAAAAAATAAAAGGATTTCTGCATCTTCTTCAGGTTTAAAAAAGGCTGGTAGAACTTTAATAAAAGCCAAGTCTAAAATTAAAAAACAACCTCTGAAATTCGAAAATATTAATATTACTCTTCCATTTACTTTAACGCAAGGTGATGCACACCGAATTGTAAAAACAATGCCAGGAGCGAAACTTCATATTGGAGCATCTCAGAAGGAAACGATGGACTCTGAGGAATCAAATAGACAATGTAGTAAGTATTTTTAAATGTTAAATGTTCTAAATCTGATTAAATTTATTTATATATAAGTTACAATTATATAATATTAAGTCTGAATCAAATTTTAATATTTTGTTGTAATCATGATACCAGGTCTGAAAATAATATTTAAATCTCTCTCACTCTCCTTTTTTCTTTTCTTTTTTTCCTCCATAACTTCATAATGTATATTTGCAGTAATTCATGCATTTCAACTTTATGCAAATTTAAAATTTTCCTCATTTTTCATCATATTTCATTAATTTTTAAAGGTGTACTAATATTTATCGTTTACAAGTATCAGTTTGTAGATTTTTTTTAAACTTCATGATATGGCATTTGGTAATATAATCACAATTCTAAATAAAATCTGATCAAATTTTAATAGTTTGAAATTGTAAAGTTTTATTCTAAACACAAATTTAAAAAAAAAAATTCTGTAAATATTCAAAAAAATTTTAACATTTTAGTAGAACACACACAAGGTGATGCATATCGAACTGTGAAACCAATGCCAGGAGCAAAACTTCATATTGGAGCATCTCAGAGGGAAACGATTGACTCTGAGGAATCAAATTTTCAGTGTAGTAAGTATTTTTAAACATATTAAATCTGACTCAACTTATTAGCATAATTTACTACTATATGATATTAACTCTTAATCAGGTTTAAATGTTTTTTGGTAATGATAATAGCAGGCCTGAAAATGATTTTTTTAATCTTCCTTTTTTTACATAACTTCATAATGTTAGTAAAAAATGCAGTAGCTCATGCATTTCAATTTTATGTAAATTTGAAATTTTTGCCATTTTATTAATTTTTAGATAGTTAACTAATACTTGTCGTCTACAAGTATCACTTTTAGATTTTGTTTTGTTGTATGGCATATGGCTATGTAACCACAATTCTATATAAAATCTGTCCACATTTTAATAATCTGAAATTTTAAAGTTTGTTCTAAACACAAATAAAAAATTAAAATGTCTGCAAATATTAAAAAAAACTTTAAAATATTGGTAGAATTTTTTAAAACATATTATTAGATTTTAAGTAACAAGAATGGTTTATAGAATTTTTGAAGCTTTACGTCTTTTGGGGCAACAGTCATTTATAGATAAATCTTTATTTCTGGAAGTAGATTTACCAGTAAAACAATGTTTTTGATAAAATGTGATACTAACTGCCTTTATCTATTAATACAGTTGAGCAGTACCAGGTGGATATCAATAGTTGGGAAGGCACAACATGCTATGGCGTCTTTTAATTCAAAGACCTGATCAGTTACTTTAAGTAAAATGAAACTGGTCATAATCAATATGTGTCATTCCTTTAGATAAAGTTTTTTTTTTTTGTATGTGCAGTATCTTTAAATAACTTTTTAAGATTTACAGTATTTGTAAATAATTGCTTTTTTTCTTATGTTCTATTCAATTTATCTTAAAAATAAAATGTTTTCTTGATTCTTGGGTTTTCTCTCCCTTAGATATTCCCAAAGATGTGTTCCAGAAGATTACGAATTTTTTGAAATCCAAAGTGATGGTGAAACGTAAAGATTTAACCCCTCAACAGCAACAAAAGAAAGCATTTAGCTTGGCTAAAGGTTTTATTCAGAAAAATGTTGTTGCTACACTTGATAAAAGAACAATGAAGCTTCTCAATGATTATTCAGACGAGTGCCTGTCTTGCCACTGTCTCCAAATACCTTATTATCGTATGGAAGTGCTCCAATCCAAGTAAAATGAAGCTTATTTTAAAGCTCTAATATTCAAAAAGGAGATTTCAGCTATATATCAATTTTAAATTTATATTTCAGTAGTTCAGTTATTACATGGGACCTATGCATGATTGATGCTATATGTAACTTGACACGAGCTTAAGAAAGGAGATGGATGACTTCAGAGCTATAATACCTAAGGTTGCTGATAGATCCAGTTTCTTTGTTATGTCCTGCATGGCTGCTGAAATTTTAACTTTTTAATGTCTGGGAATTATAAACAGAGAGTTATCGAGATAGATTTTTGAGGAATTCCCTCCAAAAATTTTTAACTGGTCAAAAGTTTCTTTGGACAAATGTGGTGCTTAGAACAGAACCAGTTATTTCATAAGCTTTTCTCCATTGGCTGTTTAAAATTGACTGTGTAGTATTGTAGCATTGAGTTTAATTATTTCACCTTCCATCTGACAAATGAGTATTGGCCTTTTCTTTTATCTAAAGAATTATTAAGTAGTATCATTTTTCTTGTCTTCATTGTAGAATACTGCCATTTTTGAGACTGAGAAACTGGGATGTCATCACTCCATACTCATTCAACAAACGTATTCTTTCCTTCAGTTTAGATCGCATTACAAAATGAGGCATGTTTTATAATTACTAAATATATTGTCATTTTTATACATTTTCATTTTTTTGTATTTTGTATGATCATCATTATAAATCATTGGAATAAAACAAATCAATAAATTTTTAATGAAATTTAATGTTTTCTTCCTTATATTTATTATCATTCTGAATAATATTGTATTTGCACAATTTGCAGATATTTAATTTTTGTATTATCTCTTTAATTAGGTATGGCATATCAGACTGAAGAAAAGGTTTGTCAGATATGTAATCAAACATTTTATTGCTTCAAAAAGACAAAAACCTATAGTTGGGAATAAAATAGAGAAGATTTTTGCTTATGTCTAACCTTTAGTACACACTTTATTGGCATTTTATTAAAACGTCATATGCTAATTAAAAATTTATTAGATTTTTTTTTTAGTTACTTGACAGGTGGAAACATTACTAACCAGATTTTTACTGTTAAATTATTTACTTAGAGGTGTTTTAATTTATCTGATTTTTTTTACTCATTTCCACACCCCTTGTCATACCTTGAATTCAAAATAAAATATCAGTTTGTGATGAAATTGATATTCTGTTTGAACTTAACAATTCTAAAATAACACTTAAATCTAATATATAAAATTAATATTTTTTTATTGAATAGAATAATAAAAATAGAATAAATACTATTTATGCCTCTCCTTTATATATCCTTCAATTTCAATGATTGTATTATTGCCGACACAGTGAAAATAAATATCACTCTTAATCAAACAAGATAACCATTTCAAATTCCAAAGGATATTTCCAATGTTTCTTCTGTGGCAGCAACGTGCTGGGGGCCATCTAGTACTTCATAAAATTTATGTATTTTTTTAGTCTAGATTTTAAATATTATTCAAAGTCAATAAAAGGATATTGCTGGCAGACATTATACAATATTGTGCAAATTAATTGGGACAAGCTTTGTTTTTCACAAAATTCATCATTCATACATGTTTTCTATCTGATAATGATTCAAACCATATTTTGTTACAAAGTGGAGCTGGTTATCAGTCATTACAGAGAAACATAAAATAGTTTGACAACGCAATCATTACATTAGAGCATTTTCACATCAGTTGAATCTAGAAGTAGTTGGTTGTATGATTTGTCTGTTTCTCATGTGTACAAAAGTAGATATCACTTCCATGGAAAGTATAGAATTATTACTCTGTAAGTATACTTTTGTAACTAGTTGTTGGAATCCAAAAATCCTGTGTTTCCAAAATTAATATTCATTCAAATAAAACTGGGATATTTTTTCCCAAACATGTATTTAAATGTTTGTAATTACACTTTTAAATGTATAATACTGTAGCTCTTGGGTGACTTATGACAGATTTAATTTTCTACCAGGACACACTCATTTAATGTGTTTCATCTTCTCGGAATAATCAAATATGACCCTTTCTGTCTTTGCTATCTAATGAACAAATCACTGCTCTTTCAATCCCATTGGAAAGATAGACACTTTTCTATTATACCGGCGCAAATCTCGCCAAGCAGACTTTTTGGCGACAGCACACAGTTGCCATTTTGGCGCAGGTGACAAAATGGAGTGACTTTTTAAAAATGTATCGGCAAAAGGTTACCGGTGGCATTCCGTTTGGCATTGATTGCATCATTATTGGCGAATTTTCGGCTGCGCCGGTATAATGGAAAAGTACCGAAAGATAAAATTAGCCTTTTTTATATATAACTGAACGGTTTGCTGCAAAAAGGAAGTAGCTCCAAGTATTCAAGTTTGCAGAAAACTGGCATAGCACCACTAACTACATCAATATATTGCAACAAACTAAAAGTACAAACAGCTTCATCACTTGAGTTAACAGGAGAACTAATGATTGGAGATATATCTTTCTGGTACCAAATGAACCAGTTTTTATTTTGCTACATGATAATACATGTAACTCCAAATTCCCCTTATTGGAGCTACATCCTTTTTGCAGCAAACCCTTCAATTATTATTTCGTCTTTCCATGTTCATATTTTATAATAGTTTCATCTTTCTGTACTTCAATATGCTTCCAATTTCTACCATATTTACAGAATTCATTTAGATATAGAAAAATTGCAATTTATAAATATATAAAATAAGTTATTTCAATTTTCGAATGTTTTTATTTTTTACGAATTGAGTCGGTAATTACATTTTTTTCGTAATTTCTTCAGAATAATGTAAATGATTTAATATATTTACATACTATGAACACAGAGACTGTCAAACTTCAATGAAATAGGCACCATAAAGAAATTTATATTTTTATATAAACAAGTGGATAAGTTTTTTCTTTTTGACTCTCTTCTTGAAAATTCCATTGCTGCCTAATTCTGTTTACAATAATTGTTATAATAATTGATAACATGACCAAATATGACAACTATGCAAATTGTCAGCTCTTTTTTATAGGGTTCTTGTTTTTATTTATAATTGTAAATAATTGCTTGATTCTAAAAATGAAAATAATTTCACATATGAATTTTTCAGTACATTTAAACAAAATTGGCAAAATTTAGTTAAAGTCCAATTGTATTATACTACATTATCAAATAGAATCTCTTTTTCAACTTTTGCATGTGCTTAACTTTAAATTCTATAAAATCCAAAGAAACATATCTTTTTAAAATTTCAAATGTTATTTTTCCTCATTTATTTGTTAACTGCTTGAAATTTCATCTAAGTTTGTCTGTTAATAAAGACGGTTTCAAAATGTTTTAAGTTAAGGATGAAAAAAATTTGTAACATTAAGTGGGCCACAAGATACTGTATGATATCTACACGATGTTGGCAAGAATGTCGCCCAATATCGTGTAGATATCGCAATAATGTTGGACATTTTGTGCTAATAGGATTTGACTAGATTGCATCATATAGCTTTTTAATCTGGCGTCATTGATTCTGTCGGTGAAACATTCACCAATGGAATTTTTCTGAAATCTTTTGATCTGATTTTAATTTCTGTGGTGTCCATTGATTCATGGTGACCTTTCCAAGAATGCCAGACGACGCCATCCGCATAGCTCTCGTGCTTCCCTCGTAAGTAAAGTCCGTTCAGATTCGATGCATGGCAAGCACCGTACCACCACCCGCCTTTATAAAGTTGCGAACAGCTCTGATTGGCTTCGTTGTCGTTATCTTGGTCTTTGGTCGTGAATTTGTTATTGTTATGAGATCCTATCATTGAGTCTCCTGAAAGAGAAAACTAGTTTAAAATGGCAGTTAAAGATTTAGTATAATTTAATAATTGTTGTTTTTCTGGATACAGCAATAATTTACATGATAGTGAAGATTGTTCCCTTGGTTAAGTAACGTGAAAACACAGGTTGTCTTTTTTGTGGTTTATCAGATAACATAACAAAAAGCAAACGGTTATTCCTTAGTGCGGTATGCCTAGAAAACTGCACTCTTTTTCTTCTTGTATACAGCCGACCACCCCGCCACCACTGAACGTAGCAGTATCAACAGGATTTGTTGGGGTCGACTGCTGCATAAGTAGTGTCCAACCTTACACAGACCGATCAGTCAAACTAACACTCCTTTCGGGGTAGTCAATAGCTGTCTTTCTCCCCATCTGCACACTCTTAAACAGTTGGAAAGAAATTATCAATCTTTGACATCATATCCTTCAGGGTTTTGAGATGACCTGGTACCATCAGTACTGGTCTTAAATCATTATTTACAATCTTTCTAGAAAACTGCACTGTTGTTTATTTCGGAGGAGAGAAAGCCAAGTTCACACTCCCTACCGTCTGAGGGTCAAGTTCACTTCTACTGAAAAAAATATATAAACAAACAGCAACAGTGAGACAACGTGATGTTTATATGATCGGCGGCTAGCTCCGCCCAGGATGATCACCTGGTTCACTGAATTCTTAAAAGCAGCGTTTATAAACTGGACATTAAATGTAAATTTCGGTATGTCGGTTGCGGCATGTGTGATTCAGAATGAATTTGGAATGAAAGCAACTTGTTGGACTAGCTATTGATACATTCTGAAGACAGATACCAAATTTGGAAAGGTTAGGATAATAGGTGCTCAGTAAGTAAGAATCTTTCAAAATGTTAGTTAAAATTAAGTTTTTAAATTAAAAGTGAATGGAAACATTGTTTTTCCGTAATTACTCCTAAGCTTACTTAATTTGATTGTGGGAATTTTTTGAAATGGAAATTTCATGAAAAATAAACTCGAAATTAGTCTGTGCACATTATATTTGCTGTAGCGTTATTTACATTACGTCATTTTACGTTATGTTTGCTGCATGTTATTTAATTAAGCTTGAGGTTATGGTGTTAAATTAAAAATCTATTCATTTAAACTTCCTTTTAATTAATGTAAAAGAACACTTAAATCTTTCTGTAAATTTTCTATAGTTTAATTAAAAATTAGGAATAAAATGAAAACAAAAGGAAAAGTTAATTCGCACCATTTAAAAGACTTCATTTATTTAACATTCTTGAATTAAATTAAAACTCTTTGCAGATTTAAATTACAATCTGCTGCCATAAGTCTTCGATTGTTCCATTATCTTTATGTCTTAAAAAATCGTCCACATTAATCTTTGTTATTATCACCAAGATTTAAAAAAAAATATATGAATAGCTGGATTAACATAATGAACCTTTATGCTCATGTCACTACCAAGGTCTTTGAAGTAGCAAATCATGCTGTTAACCAATCCAACATAGTTTTCAGCCTTGGGATTGCCAAAGAATTCTTGAGAACAAATAATAATCGTCGCTTTTTTAGGATACCAAAATCGAGAATCACATTTTTGCAAAAGCTAGAACCACAACAGTGGCTACATTTTTTTTTATAACAAAAAAAGAAAGAAGTATAAAAATATCGCAAATTTTGAGGTTAACATGTGAGAACGTTATTGTTTTTAAATCGTTATTTGTCTTAATTAATTTAAGTCATTAACCAGTTTAAATACATATATAGAGAGGGAATGAATAATTTGGAAATCAAGTTGTAACTTTAGTTGGCGATAAATCAACGAATATGAGAAATTTCTTCAATATTTTATTACAAAAATTATAGGGAAGAGTTAAATCAAAGTTGAAGTAATTTATTGAAGGCCAGTCATCTAGTTGTCATAGATGATAATGAAAATTCGCCACATTTACTTAAAATTGATTAAGCCGGGATCCTGGCTTAGGGGTAGCGTGTCTTTCCCGTGATTTGTTCTTCCAGGGTTCGAGTCCTGGTTCGGGCATTGGTTGTTCACTATCCAGTATCCTACCTGTGAGGTGTGTGAAAGAGGCCCCCTGTAAAAAGGATTTGTGCAAGCGAATGCATGAGTGTCATCTTCATATGAGCTAGTCAGACTTCTGCCCTCGAGTGCTCAGGGGCAGTGGCGGAGTTCCGTGCAGGTGGTTGAAGCAGTCGCCTCGCATCTCGAGATATATAAGGGCCTGACCTTCCTTAAGGACCTGACAATTAAATTTACCTTCTAAGCCGAAGGTAAATTTAATTGTTCAAGTCTATCTTACTATCTGATGATCGTAGGACGTATATTATTGTTCTAAATCGAAGATAAATTTACTTGTCCAAGTCTATCCTACGATCTAATGACCGTAGGATAGACAGAAGAATAGACACAGAATTTTCACCTTTTTCTTTGAAGAAAAAGTGTTAATTCACCAATAAAAGTGTTACAGAAAAAATGAAGTGTTAAGTAAAATTCTTGCAGAATCAAAACGCTGAGTCTGCAAATTCTTTTCTTAAACTTCATGAGTTTAGAATACTTCCGCCTCTCTTTCCAATTCGCACACTGTAGCATGTTTACCAAGGTTTTGATAAATAATCTTGATATAAAAATGGAACATTTCCATGAAATCATGAAGAATGAAAATAACTAAAGAACTCAAAGACTGTTGCTTTAAATTATATGAATACAACAGAATACGTGATTCAATTGTCTAGAAACAATAAAAAAGGGATTTAGATTATAAAATGGTTTGATAAAAGCCATGATATATATAGAAATTTAAAAAAAAATCAAAGCTATAAATGCATTAGGAATTGCCTTTCAATACATAGAGATGTCATAAACAAATATTAAGATAAACTTAAAATTGAAATAAGTTTATCTTGCTTCCTTTTTTGGGTTAAAAATAGAGTTTACAGTGCAGAAGTCACAAAATATGTCAGCGCCTGCGGCCTCATAATTCCAAAAACACCGCTGCTCAGAGATCTTTACCTTCAGAAGCTACTACACCCCTCTTTCCCCAATCTCTTTGGTTTGAATTGGAAGGCCGCAGTGGCCTGGTGGTAAGGTCTCGGCTTCGAAACCAGAAGGTTTCAGGTTCGAGACTCGATTCCACCGAAGAACCGTCGTGTAAGACGGTCTCCTGCACGTTGAATCTGTCAGGCCAAACGTCCTCCCGCTGGTGTGGTGTGGCATGGATGGGGAGATGCCACTTCAGGTGTCGTCCTCATCATCTGACTGAGGTTCAAAATGACAAGGTCCGTCTAGTGTTGCTTTACAATGGGACATTAAAATAACTAAACCAAACCTAAATTGGTTTGAATTGGAGTTCAGTCCAAGGAGGATAAACAACAACAAAATTGATTAAACTAGGGGCTGTCTATCCATCACTGAACGGAATCAATTGCCTATTCCTTTTTTTATGACATCTGACAGCATAAAATCTTCCTATTTAAGGTAATCCAAAACAGATACGATAAAAGAGAAGTTCTTTTTACCAGCATCGCCACTGTAGCCGCCAATATGCAAGGTGTATTTGTGATCTTCATCGTCAATCCAAAAGGTGTCGTATAAGGCGTAGCGTGTTTGCCCTTCGACATCTTTTAGATCGAAGCGTATGGAAGTCAGTCTTTGATTGCTAAGAGCAAAGATGTTGTCATTGCCTAGAAAAACGAGAGGCAGTATAAATTTTAGTATCCCGTTTATTTATTTCATATATTTATATAACAACCATAAAAGCATTGAAATAATGAGAGCCCATTTCCTGAGTCAACAAAAATTAAATAGAAACTAATTAAGTCGAAATCGAAATTAAAATTTACTTTGTAATTGAACAACAAAAAGTTCACAAAAATGAAATAAAACCTATTTATGAAACAAATCTAAATTAATATAATTATGCAAATGAAACTAAAAATTATTTCGGATTTAAACAAGTTTAAAATTTTAAAAAATTTAAAAAAAATCATTGTATTTAGTGAGCTCAAATGCAGCTACAACTAAAATGCGGATGAATCTAAATTAATTAACCGAATCTAATTTAATGAATTAAAATAATTAAATTATATATATATATATATATATTAGCAATATAAGTCAAGTAAAAAGGATCAAAATTATATCAAATAGAAAAAAAAATCCGACATGAAGACTTTTTCTAGGATCACCCTCAAACAAGGCTTCAAATTAAGGGATTGTTTATTACCCTTCAAAATAAGGGAAAAGGGCTTTTTTCCAATGTCCAATAGTATTAATCTCTCGTGACCCGAAAATGCCCCGAAAACTAATGCCAAAGAGATACCCCAATTTAACAGCAAAGACACAAAATAAAATTAAAATCATTACCAGATAAAGCAAATATATATACAAAAACTTTTATTGCATTCTGGAAATTGCTATAAAAGTCTTTTATTTTCCATATTTTTTTATATGAAAACACTATTTATTCTTATCTTTATTTTTTATCATTAATTTTTTTACTCTTATAGAAAGTGTTTTTTTAAAATGAAAGTTAGTTTTCTGTACCTAACCAAAAATCCTTTTCGATGTTCCCAAAGCCCATTTTGTAAGCCTTCCAGTCTTGAAAAAAGTAATCTTTCGGCCTTGAGAAGTTACCTCTCCTTTGCAGGACCTGGAGAAATAAATAAAATAAAATAATAATAATGCAAAAAAAAAAGTCAAAGATTGCGGGGCACTGAATGCATATTACAGGAATATGCTCATTTTGACAACGACAGTAACAATGTAGTGACGGATCGAACCTGAGATACTTGGTTTTGAAGTTCAGTAACTTAATCATTCGGCAAAAACGTACGATAATGTCTAGTGGTTGTTACTGGCTTATTAAGACGTCACCACAATACTCCCCTACCAGTGAGACTGCAGTAGGCGAAAGATTATTCATACCGCCAAGCATAATGGCGAGGGAAGAGAGTTGCTGCTGCGTCAAGTGAGTCTGACGACTTTGTGTTGGTTGCGTTTGCTGCTGATAGGTGGCGTCACGACAGCAGTTTGAACGCTCATAATCCAGGTCACCAATTTAGTGACGGATTGAACCTGCAATGCTTGGTTTTGAAGTCCACTAACTTAACTATTCGGCAAAAACGTACGCTAATGTCGAGTAGTTATTACTGGCTTATTAACCAGTACCATAACAGCTCATCCGTTTAGAAAACAATAAGACTAAAAAAAATTTATCAAAAGATTGCAATTTTTTTTTTTTTAAAGAAACAACTCTGCTTCTTATTTCAGCATTTTTTTTACTTACTCGTATACATAATATAGTAAAAGTATAATAAGCATTAAAAAAAACTTGAGCTCAAGGTTTTGATGAATCTATGTTTCAAACCTTCTTGAGTTCGAAAATCACATTTTTTGGAAAATGTCTGCCTGTCATGAAGATAACTCGAAAACGCGTTGAGTTACATTTAGACGGTTGAATTTTGGTATTCAAACCAAATTTCTATCAAATTTTCAGTAAATTCGGTTCGTAGATTTCCTTTCGTCCGTCTGTTAATTATAAAATGAAAAACCATTAACTATAAAACGAATAGAGCTAGACAGATAAAATTCGGTACAGAAATTTGATATCTATAGTGTACTATATTAGCATATTGCCCCGCCTCTTTCTTATAACGCCCTCTAGAGGTATATATAACTTTTTATTAGACCTTGTAACACCACTGACGTAGCAGCAACGCCAAAGGCAAGCTCAAAATTAACTCCCACAAAGTGGAGAATCAATAAATTCTATAAATATCAAAAAGGTCCGTCATCATTGTTTAGTTTAGTTTAGTTATGTTAATGTCCCGTTGTAAAGCAACACTAGGGCTATTTTGGGACGGACCTCGTCATTTTGAACCAGGGTCAGAGCTGGCACCCCCCTCTCCACACCAGCGGGAGGACGTTTGGCCTGACGGCTTTAATGTGCCAGAGACCCCCTCACACGATGGTTCTTCGGTGGAATCGAGTCTCGAACCTGAAACCATTCGGTTCCGAAGCCGAGACCTTACCACCAGGCCACCGCGGCCTCGTCATCAGTGAAACCTCAACATTGTATGGATACCTATTAAATTTTGAGGGAAAACCAACATTTGGTTGATTTTATTGCAGTTCTAGAATGTTGAAGCAAATGAGGGATTATTGAGAGATAAAGAATTCTACTTACCGTCCATCCTCCTCCATCAGTATCCATGTCACAAAAGACATCAATGGATCTTCCATTCAACAATCTGCTGTTAGGCCAAACGGTGTATACTTTGCTTTCATTGTGGCCCACTTTTAAAAGCTCTTCACAATCGATGGCTTTACTTTGCATACTTGGACCTGAAATATTTCGTAATTATGATTTTGCTGATACCTATATCAACAACTTAACAGAAAACTCGGTCATTGAGATAAAAGCCGTTACATTGACATCTGTAACGACTATCAAAGAAGTTCTTTGGGCATTTCGAAATATTTTTTATTTCATAATTTCATATAATAGTGTTTTTATATTTTTTAAGAGATTTTTTTCATCAATGATTTTTGTCATTGTTCAAAAAGAGCATACATTTCATTTTACTTACACGAATTCTTACTATTACACACAACAATCTCCAGTTCCATCTTATGCGCACCCACAAACTCTTAACCTAAACTATAATTCAAGAGTAACATCTGTTACTGTGGGATCATGGGAATTCTTTCCTAACGTCACCAGCGCAAATGCACGAATGGGTTACATCATTATGGGTACCTAAAGGGTTAGGCAGGGAATTCCAACAATATGTTCTAGCATCGCATTCTCCGAAGATGTAAAAAATATGTACAGGGCGTATAGACATCTATAGATTAAGCATAAAAATGGAAAACTATCTTAATTTCAAAACTTTCAATTAAAAATTCAAACTAACACAATCTAAACTTTCAATTGATTAATGAAATTTACTTTAACAAATATAAAAAGCTGCTTACATGGACGGTAACTTTCTTTCGCATTTCTTATCATCTGTGTTGCTACATCCAGATAAGAAGTAGTCTTCGTTTTCACTTCGCAGTTTGAATATTCTTCACTCTGAGCACTAACGGCAAAGAAAACAGATTGAAGAAAGAGAAAGTCGACGATCAACCTATTGGAAAAAAAACCCACAATTACAAAGTTAAATATAACAAGTACTAAACTACCTAATAATACTAAGTAGCTATATTGTGTTGTTATAAGGACATAGGCATTTTTTGCTGTATTTTTGTAGTAAAACTTTCAACAGTTATTCCAAAAGCTTTTACTTTCTAACATATCTGTATAAATAAAACGGAATGTTTGTCTGGGTGTCTCATGGGCTGCCATTCTGCTCATCTGATTCCGATAAAACTTCGACTACCTGTTACTTGAAGTTAAGGGATGGTTACAGTATAGTAAAATTACCTAATGTATAATCTGTATAAATAAAAATGTTTGTATGTCTCTTATGCGCTGCCGTATCGCTCATCAGATTCCGATGAAACTTCGACAACATTTAGCTTGCACTTGCTCGAAGGCTATATGCATAATAAAACCATCTAAAGTATAAAAAATGTTTTCAGATTTATTTACCGCATCTATTAACCATGGATTAATCACCAAATAACTCGCAAAGGAGACGCAACAGATTCGGTAAAGATAATAAACTCAAGTGAGACGTTAATGTTTCGCAGTTATTGTACGAAAATGCAATGTAAGTCTTTCTCTGAAATAACAGTTTTATTATAGAGAGTGCAAAAAAGTTTTGGGGAGAACCAATCCTATAAGTTTAAAATTTTGATTAAATATTCAATAAAATTTTAGCGTTTTTTGTAGTAATTTCCGAAAATTTTACAGTAAAAATAATTTTGCACCATCTCAGTTTTCAAAAAATTATCTTTTCAACTATGTTAAAGATTTTATGGAATAAATATATTTTCTATGTTTAATCAATTTTTAAAGGAAAATATTTTAATCGCGTTTTCTAATATTAAACTTGAGAATACTGAACGAATATTAAACGAATCACGAGATATAACAAATAGTTTCTTTTATTACCTTTCTGAAAGATCACCGAGCATTACAATTCGAAAAGAATACACAAATCTGATACATGAAAATGAATATTTGTTGGTTGAGTAGAATAATAAAAATAGAATAAATACTATTTATGTTTCTACTTTATATATTCTTTAATTTCAATGAATGTATTCACTGTCGATAAAAATATAATTATCATTCTTCCTATCATCCTTAATCAAACAAGATAACTTTTTCAAATTCCAAGCGATGTTTCCAAGATTATTTCTTTTGCGGCAGCATCACGGCACATACCAGCTAGTTAATTATAAAAAGAGAAAGCATAGAAATCGTCAAAAAATTCGAAGTCGAGATTTTGACAAAATTTCTGTTTCTTCCTGAGAGCGCAAAATACAATTTTAAAATTATCTCTGTCTGTGAGCATAATAACTCAAAACCGCTTTGAGTTTGACAAATGAAATTTGGTAATGTTAACTTGCTAAATTTATAGATTTTTGTCAAATTTTGAAAGAATCCATTCATCCGGTAATTCGAGTACCAAGTGAATTTTATGTATATATATACTATATTGTTACGAACCTGTAATTTTGCTTTCCCGCGCTAATAGTATCATTGTCAATAATTGAGCGTAGACAGATTCCCTCTCCTGCCTGAAACCTGTCTGGTCGCTTTGTGAGCTGTGGACATTATCACAGAAGCGTCTAGGGGCTGGAAAAAAATTTTGCTCCGAGGGGAAAAGAGGGGAAATTTTTAGCAGGGAAAATATTCCGATTATTTGCTTATTACGCCTATCCTCAATGGTCGAAATGGTTGTGTATTTTTTTTGGGAGCTGAAAGATTGTTTTTAGCGCATTTCAAATTTATTTATTAATAAATGCAATTGTAGCGTGCATATAAAAAGTATCTTTCAATCATTTACGAATGTAATTATTTTATGAAATATTGTTTAATATGTTTGTATGAATTGCAAGCTGCACAGGATACAAATATTTTGAATCCTGTACAGCTCATCATACTTTTCTGTTTGTGAACCTGTTTATATCATTTAAGAAGTTATAGGATTAGATGTTAATTCTAGATATTTATTTTTGTTAAGAAAATAACTTTTTATGAAACACTCGCATATCTTTTTTTTTTCAGATTATCAAGCTTGTAAGTTACATTTAGATTGTCTTACTTTATTTAACTGAAATATTTTGCCTATATATTTTTACTAAGTGTACCCATGATGACAATAAATCTAATACACACAACTATTTAAATATTTTTTTTTAAAAAAAAGCATTTCATTGGCAATTGATGTAAAGATGCTCAAAAGATGCTCAGTTGGGCAAATAAATTGCACATCAAACTGGGGATTAAATGAATGTCTTGTATTTAGCTAGATAAAAATCTTGAATTTGATTTCTTAAGATTTTAAAATTTATATTAACTTATAAAATCTTATAAAAGTTATTCCAGATTTTAATTTTTCTGAAGCCCAATAAAAAGGCTTTTTATTACAGGATTTTTTTTCTATGTAAAATTTCCAAAGAAAATAAATGCTTTATATTCAGTGGGAATGTATATTTAAAATTATGGATCTTTTTATTCTGTAATGGCTATGACTTCATAATATGCTGAAAAGAAGAGCTCTGCCAATATTTTTATGTATTCTGAAAGAAAATATTTTGGTTAATTCCCAATGAACGGTGCGCTCCTCGTCCGCCATCTTGTTTTTGGCGACTATTGGCGAAAAACGACTCCGCGAAGCACACGCCAAGTGCCTAAGCCTAACAGCGCGTGAATTCTATGGAGTCGTGCTCCGAAAATAGTCACCAAAAACAAGAAAATATCACAAAACAACAATTAATTACAAAAATTTTAGAAAGACAAAAAGCACTTTCATATTTTAGAACTTATTTTTAAAAAATGCGTGCTGAATTAATAAATTTGTGTACTACTGTTTGATAAACTGGAACAATTTAGAAACTTTTTTTTTTTACTTTAAGTTTTATGGTAACAAATTAATGGACAAATTATATCAAGTAATAAAGTTACTAAAATACATTTTATGATGCCATTGTTATCTTTAAATGTTCATATTTCACGTAAGTTCTAAAATAAGTATTAAACTCAGCTGGCTTTCCTCAAACCATGAACCACCCTTATAATCGTTTCACATGATGCTTATTATTTCCAAACACACGACAAACCCAAGCATAACCGTCATCCAAATCTTTCCTTTCAACCAATTTCATATTTTTATTACAATTAGGACAAGTATACTGACTAGCAATCAATCCTACACTCATACAATAATTAACAACATCCAACTTACCTTTTTTTTCCAGTTCAAAAAAAAAAAACTCAAATTCAGTCGGTCTTGTTTCGATCCAGACAAAGAAGCCATTATACTTTTAAAAACCATAAATTAAAACTTAAAGCCAAATAGAAATTACAAAAATTTAAATACTATAAAATTAAACAAATGAAAATTTTGAAATAAATACGATTGAAGAGAATGCAGAACTGTACCACACCACAGATCGAAGCAGATTAACGGCAAAAAGTTTTAAAATTCAAACTTACTTCCTACAACTTAGAATATAATTGGATGAAACAAGAATTACATCATCATGACATCACATCGCAAATTACGAGGTTACCATATTTTAACGGGAGAGAAAGGGTGAAGTTGCCAAGGAGAAATAATTATCGCCCAAGAAGTGGCGCCAAAAAAATCGCCAAGACAGAGCGCACCGTTCACTGGGATTGATTTATTACACTTTGTATAATTCATTATATCTGAAAATTTTTGAGATAAATCTTACTTCATTTTGGAAAGCATTATATTTAAGGATTGTTTAAGATTTTCATCATATTGTGCAATGAAAAATTTTTGTGTGTAATAAATCATGTTCTACTATTAAAATTTGATTTCATATATTTTTGTGTGTGATCGATTTAATTCAAAAACCAGCAACTTTTTTGTGATGAAATTATGTATAAAAAAAGGTCAGTTAAATATCCCTAATATAGATTCTATGTGAAATGAATATTGACAAATTCTTCTGTTTTTCAATTCTTTTTATTATAGTATTACACTGTCTGTATTATATATATATACACACCATCTCAATTCAAAACAAGGTTCTGACCAAGGTTAGATTTCCTACTTTTTGGCATAACGAGATTTGAATCACTGTTTAAAATCAGATATAAACAAAGAAATGTATCACATATGTATACCACAGCTCTTACTGTTTGCACATGCACAGAACAATTAAAATCTTAAATATAAAACTCCTTTTATTATTTTGACATGACTTTAATGTACCCAATAAATACCTCAGACACCTTACCCAATAAATGCTCTATAAAATGGTATAAATATCTTCAGTATCCATTATTTCTCGAGTTTTTGGGGTTCAAATAAATAGACATTTTCAGAAAACTTCATTTTGTACTATGTATATATATATATGTATTTGATATTTTGTATTATCAGCTTCATTTATAATCTTTTTTAAATATCTTTGGAATCAAAAAGTTTAACTTGCTCATAATAAATAAATAATGAAACACATAATTAGCTGACATCAAATTATAGATATCAGCAAATCAACATTTATTTAATTAAAAAGATTCTTGACTCAGATTCAATCATTTGTTTTAAATATCTACTCAAAATCTTGTTCCAATTAAATTTTAAAGTGCTTAACTTTTTCACAAATTCCTATTCTTTATAGCAAAGATGTTATATGTTAGCCTTGAAAAAATTAACAAGGTTTATATGGGAGAAAAAAAGGTTGGAGAGGGAGGTTTATATGGGAGTGATTCTTTTTTTAAATGTTGGTCTATTTTAAAAATGCAAATTAAAAAAGAACCAAAACATATTGGTATCAATGTTTCCTTCCTTGTTTGAGGCATCTTCAACTACCTTCATTCCTATTTACGGTAATAAGTTATCAGTACTGATTAATTTCAAGATGAATATCAATAATTTGGGATCTGACAGAGAACATATTTCATGTCATGTGAACATGATCTCTCATATCTGTAAGTGCTCCAAAATGGGGAAATAACTATATCTGAACTTTAAAACTCCATATTTGATGCCTTTTAAAATACTATCATTGTTTCATATCATGAAGACTTATTTGAATGCATGCATAGTCAATCATTTTCCAATAATAAAATTCCACTTCCTTTTTTTATGTGTGATTGATTTGATTTTGAACTCAAATATCAGCTATTCAAATATTTGAAATTATTAAAACAACCAGTTAAGTATTTCTATAATAATGCAATTCCTAATGTAATGTGCATGCACATGCTTACACATAAAATGTTTAAATACAATTCTGTAGCTGAACTCTTTCAGAATTAACTATGCTATAAATACTAGAATTTTGACTGCCTTCAAGAATCAGGCGCAGAGTTGAACTTATTGAACTATATACTTTCTATAGTGATATTGTGTGCAATCAATTTCACTTACACTTATTTTTAAATAATCCTTAGGGATCATTAAAAAATAATGAAATTAGTTGATAACAAATTAAAACTTAAAATATTTTTAGGTATCAAACCAACAATTATTTAATTAAAAAGATAGCACATGGATTTAACAATTTGTTTAAAATAATTTCAAAAATAAAATCTTTCTCGTATTGTATTTTAAAATAATTTTCTTTTCATTAACTTCTTCCTTTTTATAGTAAAGATATCAAACTCAAATGTTAACTTAAACAAAATAAATAGGGTTGAGTTTATGTGGAAGAGAAAAAAAATATGTATATTTTCAACAAAATGTTAATCTATTTTTAAAATGTCATTGAAAAAACACACTCAAGACAAAAGTAATATCAGTCTGCCTTTCTTGCATGTGGAATCTTATCATAATGCTTATCTCAAACAATATGTTTTGTCTACCGGATTAATTTCAACATGATACTAGGTGAATATCAGTAATTCTAGATCTAACATAAAACATATTTCATGTCATAAGCAAAAATAATTATTCAAACTTATAAGTATTTCCAAACGTGAAAATAATTTCATAAATATCTGAGAGATCTAAAATTTTAGCTTTTCAGTTTAATTGAATTTTACTTAAAAAATAAACAGAATAGCATTGATATATTACATATGGTTAAGTGCCAATAGTATAAAAATGGAGAAAATTGGGATCAATCAATAAAACTGAACATACAAGTATTTAAATCCTCAAACTTGTTTCATATGCTATTTCTCAGCCTTTAAAAAAAAAAAAAAAAAAAAAAAAAATCCTTATATATTTTTGAT
>JAPMOQ010008617.1:996215-1088377 GCA_026543055.1 Argiope trifasciata | reverse complement strand
TAGGCTCTTTCGTTCGCGAACGAATGAGTTAGGCTCTTTCGTTCGCGAACGAATGAGTTAGGCTCTTTCGTTCGCGAACGAATGAGTTAGGCTCTTTCGTTCGTGAACGAACTGATACATTGCTTTCGACTCACTACGTCATCATGTGACAAACCGGAAATTTCCGGTTGTATTGAGTGTCAAAGGAAGGCAACTTCTACCTGTACTTTTCGACGCATGCGCTGTTACTTAGCCATATGTAGTTCGTTCCGAGAAGATGGTATGCACAAAACAGAGAATGGGAGAATGATAACTAATGATTCTCTTCCCCTCTCCCAGAATGAAGACACAGGCTTTGTACTTTTGATCATTTCACAGTTATTGTACTGCTTGAGATTACACAGTTATTTAATGATTTTTAATGCTTTTTTAGAAGCGTTTCTTAGGTCAGTTTTTATTATATATTTTATTATGAAATATAAGATTGGTTATTTTGACTGTATGAAGTTTTCAATTACGTTTAAATAATTCCTTAAAAATCTAAGCTCATCACTGTTTACTAAGTATAAAAGTATTTCGTTTTTCAAGATTTTACTTCATTATAACATTTTTCAATAAATTTTAAAGTAACATTATAAATTAGCATTTTGTCATAATTTTAATTATTCAGCTTTTATTTTTAAATTTTATTTTCTTTTATTTCCTGGAATGTATGCCAATTGTCTTGTCTACTTAATAAAGAGCAGGATTCACTTAGACCATGAGTTTTTGGAATATTGATATTCCTATTGTTTTATACTTGCACAAATTTGATTGGATTTTTATTGTTTAAGAGCTATACTATTGCATTTATTCCTATAATAATAATAATAATAAACAATAAATAAACAAAAGTTTTTTTCTATATTGTCGTAATGCGCGTATGTATAGATGCAATATCTGAATTAATTTTAAAAATACTACCGAAAAATGTACTTCAAACTTTTTGAAAATTTATTTAATTAGCGGAAAAAGTTGTACTTCAATACAATTCAAAAGACTGGGAAGTAAACGCACATATATTTAATTTTAAAAAAGATGCAAAAAGGGGTTTTGTGCAATTTAATGCAGCAAATTCTTAAATTAGCACCCTTCAACTCAAGAAATAACCACGAGCCAAAACTGTTAGTTATAGTTTCAATGTCAGTCAATCATCTAGAGAATTTTGAATATTGCATACAGGGATTTGATACCGTATGCACAGGCCGGTTCAGATAATCAAATAGACGTCTAAAGAAAAAAAAATTTGATTTTTTTTTTTTATTCAGGGGAAATTAAGTTTTTACTTTCATTCCATTTTTGAAAGCTGTGCATTAGGGCTTATTCAAATTAAAATCAAGAATTTTTTAGATTTCAAAACATTATTTCCAAGTGTTTTTTTTTTCATGCTTTCAAATTTGAACTATAAATTTGTGTGTTTTTACTGTTGTTGTTGTTGTTATCGGTCACTGACTATCACTGATACACCAAAAGCTCTGACAAACTTTGAATTTATGCTTAAAAAATTTAATTAAAATTTTTCAAAAATTAATTATTTAATTTTAATTTATTTTTAATTTAATTTTTTTTATATCCGAGACACTGAAATCAAGTTTTTTGAAGATGAACCGTATTTAAAAGTTTTGTATGTAAATTTTTATAACATTTAATATTAAAACAAATTGCTTGTATAAAGGCTAAGTTAAAAAAAACATAGGTTTTAGATGTTTGGATAGGAAGATAGTGATGTTGCATTATTTAATGAGCCAGTCAAAGCTTATTCCGTGTCTGCATATTCTACCCATAATCATGACGTAGTTAAAATAGTACAGTATAAGAGAAAAATCATTTTTTTCCTTTTTTATTTAAACATTTATTTTATATCTGTAGCCTATATTACAATTAGTGAACGTTTTCTTTCTTGGACAGCATCAAAAATTAAACAAGACATTTTGCAATTTACGAGAGCAGTGTAATTAATATCTGAGTTCTATATAAAAAAAATCTCTAATCGAGAGATTTTATTTTAAGAAATGAAGATAAAACAACATTGAAATAAGGAGATTCATTTGAAAGAAGTAGTAGCTTAATAAGATAAATATTAAATATTATTACCCATTATTATTTGTCCTTAGATGCTAATTCGTTCGTCTTCTCCTTTGTGTAGTAATAGACAAGATATAATTAGTATTTTTTTTAAAATAAATAATTTATTATGATAGCAATGCTCGTCATTTAAGCAAAATTTATTTCTTATTTTTAAAGGTAAGAATAAAAGAGCATACGAAAAAAAAAGAAGAGTAAAATAAAATATTCGACGTAATTCATTTTATGACAATAATTGTAGCATAAATAATTTATGAAATATTTTTTAAAAAGTATTATTATTAAAACAAAAAGTAAAATTTAGTATCATATCAGCAAAGTCGTAAATGATTCCTAAATCTTTTACTATTAAAACACCCTGAAATCACTAGTATAAAAAAAAATTGCATGCCCCCCCCTCCCCCTCGAAAAAAAATCTCACACTTTCTGATTCTACGAGTTGAACACTTTTACCTCCCCTGAAGCTTTCCTTTTTGCTAGACGAGTATCCAAAATTTGTAGTGATAAAAGAGCCAAACACCATGTAATCAGCTCAAGGTCAACTACCAGTCTTCCTAAGTGATAATGTCCCCCCCCCCAGCTTTCACATTCTTTTGCGGACATAACCACAAACATCTGTCTTCTTATCTCTATGCGGTTCAAGCATGAAATTAACAAGTTCCATATTGTCGGTCGCGAACGAAAATAGCCGGGTCCACACAGTTAATGAACTGGAATAGCCGGGTCCACACAGTCGGTCGCGAACGAGAATAGCCAGGTCCGCACAGTAATTGAACTGGAATAGCCGGGTCCGCTCAGTAATTGAACTGGAATAGCCGGGTCCGCACAGTCGTTCGCGAACGGTAATAGCCAGGTCCACACAGCTAAAAACGGGAATAGCCGGGTCCACACAGCCATTTTCGAACGAACGACTTATTCAGAAGATAGCGATCCGATTCAGTTCGTTCACTTAGATGACCCGTTCTTTTCGACCCGTTCGTTCGCGAACGACCCACCTCTATTCTGCAGTGTGTTGTCCTGTGCGTTCGTCTCGGCTGTACATAGTTGTGCTGTCGATATTTGTCGTCTTTGTACCGTCCTGTCTTCGTCCTGTAAATAAACGTCTGTGTTGTGTTTTCTACTAAAGGACTGATCATAGTGTGCTCATCATCTCATTTCTAACACCATACACACCCACTATACAAGGTAAAAAGAACCCGATGGATTGAGGATAGGAAAATCCGTAACAATATATTATAGTCAGATGTAGCATCTAAAATGTCGATTCCTAAATCATTGTGAACCAAGCCTATTAAATCTCAAAATCTAACTGTCTCTCGTATTATTCTCATGCATGTAAGAACAATAATTCAAAAATGCATTGATTTTAATTTATCAAATTTAATCATAGCTGGAGTATTGACACATGTATAGGCCGAGGAATAATTTGGTGTAATATTAAAATGTATTTGATAATAACAATAAAAAAACAATATTTCAACTTAATTTTTAAAATGTCAGTTAAGAAAATTTTTGCGTAATAAAACTGGTATGAATGAAGAGATTACTTTTTTGAAGTATTTAAAAGTAGCTTATGGGTTATAATAGATTCCAAAGTTTTTAATAAGAAACGATAAAATCTTAAATAATTATAATTGATTAAACATCTGACAATGATTTTTAAATATCCTAATTAAATGAGCACGCAATACTCAAGAAATAATTATGAGCCAAATTCGATCATTCTAGGTTTAAGAGTCTGAATGGTTCTGTAGAGCTGCGAGCATTATTCCATTTTGCTATTGATCCGAACTACGGCAGTATAAAAATGTTATCATGTCGGAACTGCCAGGTTTTTCTTCCAGTATGAAAAATAACGCATAAATGATGTCAATCAAAATCCAATAAAGTTTTTTTAATTTCCGTGCTCAAGTTAAGGTATCTGACTACACTAAAAACACTGGTTATCGACCCCATTAGCAATTTTTTTTATTGTTATTTATTTTTTATTGTTCAGAATTTCCTCTTTCCAAATCAGTTTATGCTTTATGGGAAAAGGAAGGCCTGATCTATCATCCAGGGGAATTTTAAGCAAAGCATATTTTTCAGCTAAAAATTGTCTTTAAATTTTGATTTTCATTAAACTTGAATTTTCATAAACATTCTCCACCGTTAACATGATATCTCAAAAACCAATAGAATTATTTACATAAAAATGTCAGCATGTGTTTTGAATGATATGGGCAATGAAAGGAACCAAAAGTTTTATTGTTGGTGAAATATTTTATCATTTATAGGTGTTTTCAAAAAATTAAATTGTGAGTTTGTGGAAAAAAATGCATATATACATATGTTTTTACCCATCACTTCTTTGCATCTCAAAATATTTCTTAGATTTTGGTTCATTTCATTCATCATTATATTCTATAACTTATGTACAAAGAAAAATAGGATTGCTGCATTACAACTTTGTGTAGAGTGTGAACTGTTTCAGATGAATTTCATTAAAATTTACTACACATTTTCCTATTTCTCAAAATATATCATATTTTCAAATAATGTTTTTGTATTTATAGTATTTTGTATTATAATTGACAATACATCTAAAAACCATAGTTTTAAATAGTTTTTAAAAAATCCAATTTTTCAAAATTTTTCTTTCAAACACAGTCGGATACCTTAACAAGTGGAAACTGCCTCCCCAAATTTTTTTCGATTGCTCTCTAATAAAACCTGTCATGCCAGAGAACACCTTACATGGTAACGGCGTACAATAATTTCAAAGTATTAATCACTAGCATGAATTTAGAATCTTTATTGAATCAATCGTGTAATTCTTGGCGATTTTTTTGGCTATTAATCCCCGCATGCGTTAATAGTAGCCAAAAATCAAATTTGTGTTTTAGTCACGTTTTTGTAACCGATTGAAATAAAAACTGGATACAAAATTGCACTTTTAGTCGCAAAATCTCATACCAAATTTGATATATAAAAGTCATTGCGTTTTCGAACTATCGCGTTTATGTATTTCTAAAAGCGTAAGCCATTAGAAATTCAACCCATAGCTGGATTTGGCTCAATAACTTCCCAAGTGCTTATACAATACAATTTAAATCTGTGCACCTCTCTATCTAGCTCTCATCATTTAATAATTATCGAGTTCTTATATTCGAACAGACGAACTTTCTCTCAACAGATTTTAATGACAGAAATTTTTAAATTTAGTGTAAATACGTATGCCAACCGTATAGCTTACTTATATAGTACCAAATTTCAAGCACAGTGTGTTTGAGTTATCTTTGGTTCAGACAGATGGACATTTTCCAGATTTGTATTTTTCGAGCTCGGGGAGGTCTGAAACTTTGAGATTCGTCAAAATTTTGAGTTTGAATTTTTCGAAGATGATTATATTTTCTCTATACTAAATAAAAGTGAAGTAAAAATGGAAATTATATATTTTTATTATCTATACTTATAACAAATCTCAATTAGTGTGTGTGTGTTGGCGCTCTACAGGCCAGACCGTTAGAGCTACAGCTACCAAATTTGGTACATGTATACCTTGGAGGTCGTGAATGTACACCTAGGAGCCCTTTTTCCGAATTTTTAATTAGAATTAGAATTAATTAAAAATCAAGCGAAATTTCGACGTTTTCCCGCTTTAACTTCAGAAAATATTAACACACAAAGATGATTTTTACATCAAATTAAAGATTTAAAAAATTAGCTTTTTAATGGTATCAGTATTTTAACACATAATCTTTTATTTTTAACGAATTTTTAAAGAAATATTTTAACTGCATTTTTCAACAATATATTTCGAACAAAATAATTCAATTTAATCTCCAAGAGCACGTTACGTGTGAAAGTGGAAAAAATTATCTTTTGTAAATATGTTGCCATCAGGTTGACAAAAATTCAAATAAAAAAATAAATAACTATTGCAAATTAAAGATATAAAAATCTAATTTTCTGAATGAAAAAAAAATATGAAATATTTTTTTTCTAAAAAGAAAATGTTTTGTGACTTTTAGAACAAATTGCCTTTGGCGACCTGCTAATTATTAACTAGGCAATTCATTTCAAGAATTTATCAAATGTTTTAAAGAAGGATTTGTCTGTTAAGCAACTAAGCATTCCATATTTAAAAATTAATTTTATCTTTCATTCAAAAAATAAAATATCAATAAATTGTATTTCAAAATTGAAATAATGCACACAAGATAGCATTTTCAAATAAAAATGGGGAGCCCAAAATACTACTTACCTTATGTCCATTTTGGAGAGAAAAGAGCTCGGAAATACGGATTTCAAAATATTATTTTTTTATCTTGTAATAAAATCACGATTTGATGCTGATATTTCCTGCAAAGGATTTTCCAATTTCCTCCGGTTGTTCTCCTGTGAAATCACCGAGACAGTTTTCGGCGAAATGAGGAAATCTTTGACGTATCAATCAGGAACTGAAGTACCTCATTACCGCAAATCAGCATTCCTTAAACGGGCGATAATTTCAGGTTGAAAATATAAATCAGGTGTTCAAACCAAAAAATCATCACACATAATGATATATCAGCTTCAGGTATTTTTATTCAAACGAAAAAAATTGAGTTCAGTCATGATAACTTTAAATGATAAATGAAAAAAGTTATTTTTAAAATTGAGTCTAATCATGATAAATAAAAGAAGTTATTTTTTAAATTGAGTCGAATCATAATAAATAAAAGAAGTTATTTTTAAAATGAGTCTAATCATGATAAATGAAAGAATTTTTTTAAATTGAGTCGAATCATGATAAATGAAAGAAGTTATTTAAATTGAGTCTAATCATGATAAATGAAAGCAATTTTTTAAATTGAGTCTAATCATGATAAATGAAAGAAGTTATTTTTTAAATTGTCTAATCATGGTAAATAAAAGAAGTTGTTTTTTTAAATTGAGTCTAATCCTGATAAATGAAAGAATTTTTTTAAATTGAGTCGAATCATGATAAATGAAAGAAGTTATTTAACTTGAGTCTAATCATGATAAATGAAAGAAATTTTTTAAATTGAGTCGAATCATGATAAATGAAAGAAGTTATTTAAATTGAGTCTAATCATGATAAATGAAAGCAATTTTTTAAATTGAATCTAATCATGATAAATGAAAGAAGTTATTTTTTAAATTGTCTAATCATGATAAATGAAAGCAATTTTTTAAATTGAGTCGAATCATAATAAATGAAAGAAGTTATTTAAATTGAGTCTAATCATGATAAATGAAAGAAATTTTTTTAATTGAGTCGAATCATGATAAATGAAAGAAGTTATTTAAATTGAGTCTAATCATGATAAATGAAAGAAGTTGTTTTTTTAAATTGAGTCTAATCATGATAACTGTAAATGATAAATGAAAAAAGTTATTTTTAAAATTGTGTCTAATCATGATAACTTTACATGATAAATCAAAGAAGTTATTTTTTAAATGTCACTCATAGTTGAAGTTCGGTTTTGTCCTCTGTGGCATTTCATTTTAACTTTTCTACTAATCTGTCTGCTATTTCGTGCAAAGGCGTTTATCTGGCAAAGGCCCAGAACAACTGAATACCTAAATGTGGCTAGTGAATGTTTATGCAACATCTCGAACACAAGGCTTTTTTATTATGGTTGTTGGAATCTAAGAAACATAACCGAAAGGTTGAGCTTTGAAGACTGATTCTACGAATGATCCGCCATATATGCAGTTCATATATACGAGAAATCCGTTGAAGTCAAATATCCTGCTATTAGTATGATGTGGAATTATGCGAGATGTGTAATAGCTCAATTGATTTTTTATTCATCTGAGCACGATTCAAAATGTATAAATCTGCCTAAAATAAGACTCACGAAGCTTTGAAGTGGAACTTTCAGCTTATTAAAATGAGCATTCATTTCATTTTTCTCATTTTAATTTATGTGGATCAATTTAGTCATAAAAATTAAAGTTCTTCGAAATTAATTCTATTGAATGGCATAAAATTATCATCTCCCGTTTTATATTATCATTCATTTATGTTATCTGTAGAAAAAAATACTTCTATATATAATACATGTAGGATATCCCATTGAACTATTTCGTTTTGCTATCATTTGTTTTGTAATTAGAACTGTAAAAGGTTAGATAATTTCCCAGAGGACGACAATTTTAATCAATGCAACATTCCAGATCAGCGCCATCTGTTGCCGACACAGCTAACATTCAGCAGGGCCACTAATCCATTGTTCAATGAAGACGTTTCTCGCTTTTGACGCATTCGCGTTCGCTAAGTATGCAGTCCGATTTTTTATTTTTTTATTTCTAACGTCCTCCTAAAGGGAGTCATCTAACTTTCTGTTTCTTATATATCTCCATGTTTTAATCACAGTTTCCCTGTAAATATTCCCCTTGTAAATTTTTTCTTTAACTGTCAATAATTCTTTTATTTTTAAGAAGTTTCTTCATCCTTCGTTCGCATTATTTTTAAATAATGTATTATTGATCCTTTAATATTTATAACCTTAAATATTAAAGGACCCCTAGACACCTCGCTACTAAAACCCCCGTTACTAAAGAGTTTTTTTTTTTTTTTTTTTTTTTTGAAAAATTTGGCTTGATTTCCACAAATATGAATTTTAACTGAATGAATTAAAGTAGTTGAACCACATGATAAATGAATTTTATGTTAAACTAGCCACCTTTGGCGACCAGCTGGTTCGCCATGAGTAATGCGTTCTAAAATTTCCAATTAAATCACATATTCATTAGCCAAAATTTAAGAAATAGTTAAAGTTAAAGGATTCAGTTATAAGTAGTTAAAGAGTCGGTAACTTTATTCGGAAAAACTTTTTGAGTTTAATGCTCTAATAATTTATCAATTATGCTTCCAAAATATTAAAAAGTTTTTTTTCGGTGATATTGCCAAAATGTTAAAATGTTTTTTAAAGAAAGCGAAAAAGGGAAAAAATTATTGAATTAATGATACAGATATTGCAAACGATTATAGAAATATGCCATTAAGTCGGGATTTCAATGCATATCCTGTCTAAATTCAATCAGGTTTACTGTAAATAAAGATAATTTATGGAATTAATGATATAAATATTGCAAATGATTTCTTAGAATCCTTTGCCTTGCATTTATTTTTTTAGAAGATATCACATTTTATATTTATGTTATTTTATCCAGTCACGTGCTGAAAGTCGTATTTCTTTAGATTTGATTTGCGATGATAGTTGTTGTTTTTTTATTAGAACTTCCGGCATTGTTTTATTTTATCCAGTCACGTGCTAAAAAAACGGTTAAAATATTTCTTTAAAAATTCGTTAAAAATATAAGCTTGAGTCATACATTAAAAAACTGATACCATTAGAAAGCTATTTTTTTTATCTTTAAATTGATGTTAAAATCATGTTTGTCCAATAATAATTTCGGAAGTTATAGCGGAAAAACGTCGCAATTTCGCTTAAATTTATAATTAATTCAAATTCTAATTAAAAATTCAAAAAAAGGGCTCCAAGGTGCACATTCCCGACCTCCAAGGTATACAAGTACCAAATTTGGTAGCTGTAGGTCCAACGGTCTGGCCCGTAGAGCGCCAACACACACACACACACACATTGAGCTTTATTCTAAGTATAGATATAGATAAGTAGAACTTTCGTGGCATTACTTGTGACAGTATAAATGTTAGTTAACAATCTAATTCGAGGAATATCTTTGAAAAGTGAAAAACGTGCTTTTACGAATTTTTCTTAGATTCATATGTTTATGGCTGCTATTTAAACATGATTATATCATTATAGAAAATTCAAACATGTTGCTTGACTTTTAATTTAAAAGTTGTCCAGACTAATCTTTTACCCTAGTAAACACAAATATTGTATGATATTGATCAATATTCGAAATATTCTTTAATATTGTAGAATATTGTTTAACATCATATAATATCCCACAATATTATACAATACAGTGCAACAGACTTTGCTACTTGGATAGCAAGTAATTTTATGATATAATAAACATTGGATATCAGGAATCAAAATAAGTTTTAACAATCAGTCGATCTTGCTTTCGAATATTAAACATTTCTACTAACAAATCCTAATTTGTATTAGATGCAGATGTCAAAAATAAATTTTTTGTTCCAAAGTTTTGACAGTCTCAAATACCCTCAAATATATTCTTAAAACTTAAAGGAGTGGGCTGACTGATTAATTTGATGAGACGGCATCGAATAATGAAATATTAAAAATTCTAGCTTTTGGTTCTTTTATCAAAAGGTTTTAAAAAGAATGTATTAAACAGAAAAAATATTATAACACTTTCTTGCTCCGATCAAGCATATGAGAAATCATACGCCCCATTATCCCAAGAAGCGATTAATCTATAATAATGTGTATATGTGCGCGTGTTTTGGCGCTTTACAGGACAGCTGCCAAATTTGGCACCCATGAACTTTTTGAATTTTAATAAGAAATTTAATTAATTAAAAATTAACTGGAATTTTGGAGTTTTCTCGGGATAACTTCCAAAAATTTTATTGTGCAACAATAAGTTTTACACTTTTAAAAAAAAATTTTAAAAAGTCTTTTAACTTATGCTAAAAGTCGATTAATGTTTTCCTGAATTTTGGCGATTTTATATTTTGTTTAATTACAAACAATAGATTACGCTGTTGTTCTAAAATTTAATAAGTTTTAATTTTAATAAGCTAAAATCAAATATTTGATTTCGTAATTTTTTTCATTATAGCAAATTTAAAAAGGAATCACTTTAAATATATGTGAAATTTAAAGAGGAATTTTTAAAAAGGTAAAGTTACGATACCGCGGAAGTTAGATGAATCACACATTTATTTTTTCAATAGCGCTATGGCGTAATGAGTATATTCTTCATTAGAAAAATTGATTGCCCAATAAGCAGAACATAAGGAGACAATTAAAATAATATGGCTTTAATGCCAAACAATATAATTGAATTCTGAACATGAAGCTATATATGATAGAGTTTATTAAAACCAAATCTAATCGATATCTCCGATGAATCAGTTATGGTCTCCAAACATGATTAGAATTGTTACGGATTTCCTACCCTTAATCCGTCGGGTTCTTTTTAACTTGTATAGTAAGTGTGTATGGTATTAGAGATGAGATTATGCACAAGCAATGATCAGTCCTTTAGTAGAAGACACAGCACAGACGTTTATTTACTGGACGAAGTCAGGACAGCACACAGACGACAAATATTTACAACACAAATATGTACAGGTGATAACTATTTACAGCCGAGACGATCACACAGGACAGCACACTACAAATAGTAGTCCACAGGCAAAAATTCCGTAGTGACAATGTCCACAGCTCACGAAGCGGACAGACAGGATTCAGCCGGAGAGGGAATCTTTAAGGGATTCACTTTACACCACCTGGGTCTCTCCAGAACAGGCTGAAACTATTCCTCTATCTTTTCTTGCCTTTGCTGTCAACTCACTACTTCGCACAACGGGACTACTCCTTAGTTTGGGACAGCTCCATTCCCGACGACGACACAACGGGCTATGACACAAGCTTCGTCAGAATAGGCCACACCACAGTCTTCCGTTCAGGACTCCTATATATAGAGTTCAAGACCTCTATATCTCTAGGTCTTCTCGATTAATTCCGACACGTTACTTGTCTTCTTCGTTGAACACTAGATCGTTCAGCTTCAGCTTCTCTCCACTGCCGCACTTCGGCCTAACTCCACTTGATTCTTCTTCAGGTCCTCTTTCCTATTTCTCCGCTGCTCCACTTCGACTTGACGCCTGGCTCTTATATATACCGGCGGTAGGCGGGGCTAACATCTTCTTGACCAATCAGGAGCATTCTGGATGTATCTCGGCTCCTAGTGGACGGATCGGGAAAATTCTCGATGTTTCAGGTACTTTCCGTTTTGTCGCCAAGTCGCCAAATGGTTGCCAAGTGTGTCACCAAGCCTTGGGACCTCTGACGTCACACCCATTCACTATTCAATACACATTACTGTCAATCTGTCTTCCTTACATTGACAGTATTAGCGCTGGAAAGCAAAAGCACAGGTTCGTAACAGTATGTAATAAATCTTCAAGCAAAAGGTGCCTTCATATTTATATAAATAGAAATTTGTTAATAATGGTAATTATGTTTATTGTAATTTCTGCATAATATTAACCATTATTATTCTTTTACTCAGAATTTTTTCCTTCTGTTTTACTGTGTTTGAGTAAAATTTGTATAAATCAAGAGTATCAAAACTTTTTCAAAAAAAATTTGCCTTTAATGTAACTTTGGGATATAAAACTGAATTTAAAAATTTTTGCTGATTAAAATAATTTTAAAAAAATTCTTGTAGTTAACTTTGGTAATTTTTGAATTTCTCCTTCTAATTCTTTCAATTTATATTTTTAGAATATAACAGACTTTTATACACTCAACCCCCACCTCATGTTTTTGAATTCATAAAGGCAAAATGTGTATACATTCATACAGTTTTCAAATTTTGATTTTCAATTTCTTAAAAAGTTTCATCTTTGAACTTTTTTCTTAAAAAGTTTCAAAGTTTCATCTCACAAAGATAAAGAATCTTTATCTTTGTTCTTTCTATTTATTTTCTTACCTAATATTTGAACTTCAATATAAAAGAGAAATGAATAAATTTCAACTAACCAGTCATTTTTTTATCAAATTAAAATATCCTAAGAAAAAAACATCTAGAAAAATAAATCAAATTAATCGGAATTTCTTAATTTGAGAACCTTTATTCATTCATTCAATAAAAAGACTAGTATGATAAAATAAGAAGGAAAAATTCCTAGTTTATCGATAGATAACGTATTTTTGTACTCCAAATTATACCGTAAGAAAAGAGGAGTGATGTTTAGATATGAAAAAACTATATAAAAAAAACTACCATACTGCTTAGATTTGAAATTAAAATTACATTTATAATCATTAGAATTAATAAAAAATTATTAAAATCATGTTTTGAAAAAACATTTTCCGAGAAAACATAGCTTGTTTATGAATGGAGAAAGAAAAATTTTAAATAAAATATAGAGTAACAATGAAACTTATTTTGAAAAACAAATCTAAAACTATTTTTTAAAATGTCTCAAAATTAAATGAAACAAGTTGATATCAGTAAATTGATAATATTATGAGTTTTAAAATAATTTAAAAAGGGATTCATGAGTCTTGGTGGTCTGATAGTAAGGTGTCGGCATTGGAACTTGAGGGGTTCAGGTTCGAGACTCGATTCGACTGAAGAACCGTCATGTAAGCGGGTCTTTACAGGATAAATCTTTCGGGCCAAACATCCTTCCTCTGATGTGGTACGGAAGAGTGAAGAGGGGGACATCAGCTCAGGTCCGTTTCGTCATCCGATCGCGTCTCAAAATTACGAAGCTCATTTCAAAATAGTCGTATCTTTACTTTAAAGCGGGATGTTAATAAAACTAAACCAAAAAAAGATTTCAGTAATACTTTCAGAAAGTTATAGTGGAAACCTTCAAAATTTCATTTAATTTCTGATTAATTAAAATTTCAAAAACAAAAACTCTGGAACTTACATCGCCTTTCAGTAAAATTATGTTTGTTCTAAATTTGTAAGTGTAGATCCAGCTTTCTACTTTGAAAAGGACCAATGCTTACGGACATTCGCTTTTATTATTTACACATATAAATGAGGACATCGCTTTTAGCAAATGACATTTAAATCTTATAGAAAAGTCATAGATAACGCCAAACAGTTCTTAAGAATCGCAGAAAGCTTTTCTCCGTAAATTATTTAAAAAATTACATAAAGAGTTAATTATATTTAAAAAAAACCCTGAATGTTCATTTATTTGCTGAAGTTTCCACAATTCTACATCTCTAGATAGAACCAACCAAAATTGGACAAACATATCCCCAACTGTTTGGAAAATTAACTGCAAGTTAAAAAAATTGCTCCATTCCTCTTAAAACGGCAAAGGAAATATAATATTTTTTCCTTTTTTCATCTTAAATTCAGATTATAGTATTGCACAAAAATTATTTTTAGATCATTCATAAATTATTTTTTAAATCCAATAAATTTTACCTTTAGACAACAATTTCTCTAAGTTTAAACAATTTTATTCATTAAAATTAGGCTTATTATTTCTAAAATTAAAAAAAAATTATAATAATTAATTATTATTGTAAAGTTATTTTAAACATGATTTACGGCAGTATTTTTTTCCGGTTGAATAATCAAACTTTTTTTACTGCTTACTTTTTTTCATCTCTCGCATGATTTTATCAATGTTAAACACAATTTTTAAAAATATCTTTCGATATTTTCACGTTTGTTTCATTTTTAGTTCCTTTTAATATGCTTACTTAAGTATATCTATAAACATTGCTTTTAAAAATAGTCTCAATTCTGAAATTTCATGTTTCTATTTAAACCCCATATATATTGCGATTTGCTAGAAAGGATATTTATTCAATACAAGCTCTAAATGTTTGTCAACCAGAGAGATAAAAGTGTTGTTTTTCAAAATCTTAAATAATAATTTATTACTATTATGATTAGATTCACAGTTCTAAAAAGTGTTTTATCATTCCTAATTTCATAAATTGATTAAATAGTAAACATAAAATATTTTCTTATTTCAAAGGCAGTGTATCAAAATAAAAATAAAAAGAGGCTTTGAGGATATCCCGGAATTATGCCTAGCAAATAATATCCAATTTAGATTAAATAATGACTGAAAGCGTTTTATCATCAAACAAATGACGATTGTCTCGAATTTAAAAATTTAATACTAAAGTCTTGCAAAAAATTACAAAATAATCCGAAAAATACTAAGCAATGCAAATTTGTAATTTTAAATCGCATAGATCTCTTGTGAACTTTCTTTAGATTGAAGCAGAATTAAGATTTTAAAATCTCTAAAATTATGAAATTCAAAATTACAGACAATTTAATTAAAAGGATGAACTTAAAAATTAATTTAAATCAAGTAAAGATTCTTAAATTTTTTCTAGTGTTTCTCGAAAATTGAAAGTATATATTTTAAATCATAATACAATTTCATTTTTTAACTATCCTTCGTATTCTAACAAAATTGTAATTAAGTTAAAAATTCTTTTTTCTAAAGAGATATTCTTTTAGAATGAAAATACTGTCTTTCTTTATCAACGGGAGTATTACTTCCTATAAGAATACGTTTTCACTTTTTAAATATCATTTAGATTTTGATAGAATTGTAATTATAAGTTTTCAATAAACTTTTTCTGCCAATAGAGTCATACTTATTGCTCACGTCAAACACATTCTATTTAAAAAAGTTTCAATAGGTAATTAATTAATTGATATATAAATTGTAAGTTGTGTTCTCCGTAGCTCTAATCATGAGCTCTAAATATGCATTTAGATCGTTGTTAGAATTACCAGCGAAGAACGAAAAAAAAAAAAAATTGTTTACGAACTTTTCAAATAAGCGAAACGCCAAGAATAATTACAGAAACTTGTGAAGCTCATGCGTTAAAGCCCCCCCCCCCCTCTCTCTTTCTACAAATCTTCGCATAAGGGTAATAACAATTTCGTTTATTGAAATATCAGTCAATCATTCATCCTTGTTACGTCGGAAATGAGAGAATTCTCAAGTCACATCAATGCTGTTGGGGTTTCGTTAACTTTTGGGAAGTAAGTAGGTGTATTAACCGGGTCCGAGTAGTATTGATCCGAGAAGGAGAAAAGGTTATGATAGCGTTTTCTCTATCGTCTTTATTTCTACAAAATGTTGATCATTATTGCTACGATATCCTAACGATGTTGCATGGTCAGAATATCGAATTATATCGGTAAATTCAAACAACATTGCAGATATATCATACTTTATCTTGTGATAATAGGGTTGACGAATGTATACTATATTTAGCGATATTCGTGTGCCTAGTAACCACGGAGTGATAAATGCCTGAAAAGTTAACAAGGGTTTGAACAAATCATCTTAATTTTCCCGTCCTTATTAGTGATAAAATGGTTAACTTTCTCAGACTCTTTTTGAAAAGTATAGAACACGAACATAGTGAGTATAACCGTGGTATAACGCCCATAAGAGCTGCTGCGGACCTATACAAGAAACAAATATTTTTAATTAACTCAATACTTGTTGATTTCGGGGTTGTATAACGACATTGAATTGAACATATGGCTCAGAACGGAAACGCATAATTTTTCAATTACAATACGATATTTTTAAAAAATTTGTTTAGAATTTAAATACAGTGTAAACCATTTTAACTGCAACTGTCAGACAAACAAAAATAAACAGACGATTTAAAAATATCCGCGGTACGATACAAGTTAAAATCATGCAGTTTATAATGGATTTTTTAAAAATTTAGTAAATATCAAAAATGTGACATTCAAATAATGTACGCGAAAAAGTGCGTGGATCATGTAATTGTTTAATGTCAGTAAAATTACATTAAAATGTCTCAAAGTGATTTTTACGATTCGTCAAATTCTTTAGAAGAAAGTAAATATTTAATTTTTTTGCAGTTTTTTTTTCTCTATATGGAATTTGTTTGTGTGTTTAAAAAATTATGTATTTTTCATGTGTCTACGTGATACTATATTTTTTTAAGCTAGTGATAAGTGACTAATATGAATAGTAATTATTTCTTCCAATATTCTAAATATTAATACTGCCAAATAGTAATATTAGATTTGCCTTTTTTGTTTAATGAGTTATTTTTTCCTCTCTTTCATTAATGAATTATTAGCTAGCATGAACTTTTGTTCTAGTGTTTATTTGATGTTCAATTAAAAATAAGTGGCACCATAATCTTTGAAATAATTTAAGTGATAAAATTTTTTTTCTTTAAAATTGAAGTTTTTATTATATTTAATAGCAAGTTTTTGTTATCATTTTTTTCAGTATTAGGCTCTTAATGTTATCAAAAATGGATAGGAAAGATTCAATACATTAAGTTTTTCTTTTTCTGTTGAAATAGTGATTATTATTGTGATTAAGCTTTTAGATTTTGATAAGGCTTTGAAACATTATTTTCTTTTTGGAAGCTTTATAAAGTCCATCTGATTTTATTTTCTAGTTTAGATTCTAAACTGATAATATACAATTTTTTTTAACATTTTGAAGCGTATATCTTGTATTCTAATTGCATAATAATTTCCTTTTCAAGAATAATTTTTTTTAGAGAATTAAAAAAAAATACCAAACTGTTAAATATATCTTGAGGCAATTTATGTTTGTAATATGTTTTATGTTCTAAATTTTTCTATACTTTATGTTTTAAAAAGGAACTATGCTTTATCCTACTAAGATGCCTATTAAAAATTTAATAAAAAAGTATTTAATTAAATGGATATTTATGTTGTTTGAAGGCTTCTAAGATGATATTCTTGTAGTTGCATTTATTTAATTGAAAAAAAAAACCTTGTGCTTAATAAGAAACCATATATGTCAATGAAAAGACCTTGATTTAATACAATTATCTGCAGTTTTTTAGTTACTTAAACTCTTTTCTTTTTAATTTAAATATTTTCCTTTTAGTATTGATGCTCTAAAATATTTAAATAAATATTAAAAAAATTGGAAAAGAGACTTGTATTTAAATGTATTTCATTTTGAATGTTTACTTTTCTTTCAGAATGTCTACATTTAGCAAACGAATTAATCTTGTATTGCAAAAGACTGTGTCCTCGAGTACAGTGTCTTAGAGATATCAATAGTGATTTGATAGTATTGCTGTTTGAAAGCATTACAAATCATCCTGTTCAAGGTGTGTCTGAATATTTTTCATTTGAATCTGATTTAAAAAAAATCAAGGCTAATTAAATAAATTTTTACTGAAGTAACAGTGATGGTAGAATCAATAGGGATGAGAGTAACTATTTGGCCTATTAATAAATTTATTTCTTCTCTTAACATTGTGTATGATTGTGCTTAAATTTGGCAAAAAGTTATATGAATTAAAGAAATGACTGTTATTTATGGTTATAAATAGACATATGTTAACTATAATATTATATGTTAATTTACAAGAAAATTATTGTTAATTTATATTTACCACATGTATCTGATCAATTGTCTTACATCTAAAGCTATGCCATATGTAAAATTTACTTTGATTTCTTTGCCTGTCTTGATTAACTATTTTGACTAGATAATAAATATGGTCCATTGATTCATCAATCAAGCTGTTATTCAGCAGTAAGCATTCATTGATTAAGCAGTTATATTTAGAAATATAATCTTGACTTTTAATTATTGCTGTTGCACTCTAATTGATAAAAAAATTTATATCTCTATTGAGGTGATCTGTTTCTTCTTTAATATCTTAAATTATCATTTTACTGTTTGCTCAGTTGTCTCTTGTGCTTGATGAATAGATTTGTGCTCTGAAAGAATAAAAAATTCAGCAAGTGTTTTAGAGAGAGATTAATTAAAATATACCTTTAGTTATTTGAAAATCGATTTAAGTGTCTTCCTGTTTTTTTAAATTTAATTTTGCAACAAAATTTCTAGTGCTGTAGATTTGCTTTGTTATAGTTAACAATATTGAAATCTTTTTTTGAGCTTATTTTTATCAATTTTATTCATATAAATCTTTCTAATCTCTAGAAAAACTGTTACTTGCATTGGAAAATCTTTGATCTTTCCTTTCATAGACTTTACTTAGAAGTTTTATGTAATAACTAGAACTGAGTCTAGCATAAAAATGTCGAATCATGTGCAATTATATTATTTGAAAATATATTAAATCTTTTTGTATTCCTTTGTTTTAATCTGAATTATATTTATTTTAGAGCAAGCTTTTTTTTTCCTTTTCCATTCCTAAAAGAATTCCACAAAATTTAATAGTGCATTTTTACGATTATTAATGCGATTGCACATTGATCAATCATTACGTAAGATCCTGAAGACTATTGATTTGAGATCCATTCTTTCAAACATTTCCCTTTTATGTGTGTCATGTGCATGTTAAACCTCCTACCATTATTGCATTTAGAGAGGAAGGAGTATTACAGCAGCGGTAGCCTGGTTGGTAGAGCATCAGTCTCGTAACCTAAAGGTAACGAGCTCTGTCCTTGACTTGGCCACTGACCGATACATTGGCTAATGGCAGTTGGGGCATGTTGAATAGGTCGTGACTGCAAAGTCCTCCAAGTTTCCATGATAAATTAAACCTATGGGGGTACTGAGTAAGTCTCTGATTTGAATCTAAATTCTGATTCGCAGATGGAGGAATGGGTGTATGAAGGAGTTCATCTGCCCCCTAAAAAGGGTTGTGTCGTTTGTGTTTGAGCAAAGTCGTACTTTTACCTTAACAGTGCTCGTTAACAACGAAAGGCGGATACCTCTGCCTTCATTCAAAAGAGCTCTGCTCATTCGGGTTTGGTATGACCAAGTGGTATTAGACCCACCACCACCAACAGGAGTATTTGATGTATCCCAAGTATTTTCTTTCTTTTTTTCATTCAATTGGTGTAACTTTAATTGTTTTCAGATATGATATACAAAAGTGATAACTTTTTCATTAAATAACATTCAATTATTTTTATAGATTTGTTAGTTAGTACAAGCAAAGAAGAAGAAGCTCATAATGTGCAGGCTGTCATAGACACTCTATCTTTGGATATTTTGGGAATATCTCTGTCTCATATCACAGGGGAGGATGTAGTGGCTGGTAATTTAGTTGCTATTTGCAACCTTTTAGAAGTATTGGAAGGCATAGCATTGTATCTGAAAATAAAGAAAAACAGACCAGGAAGTAGAAGTAAGTTATTTTAAATCGTATTTATATGATCAGTTCAAACTTATATGTACTGAATGTTTATGTATATTTTAAGTATTATTACATATATGATATATAATATTATTTAAAATATTCTTTATTTATTGAAATTTTTTATTCCTTTATTTGCAAATAATTTCCATAATTTTTGTGATTTTTTTCTGTGTGAATTACAAAATTGTATTTAATTTAACAAATTAAATTTGAATTAAATTATGTATCTATTTTCTTATTATTATATATAAAATGAAATTATGTATCTATATTTTCATTTAAGGAAGCAGTCTTAAAAGAAAAATTTGCAGAAAAAAGGCACCCACCCTCAGGATAGAATCAAAGTCTTCTAAATATTCTTCAAATGGCATTTCAGTAATAAAATTTTCCTTTATTATTCAAATTTTATATTTTTATGCAATATTTTGTTGATTTCTGAATCTATCTAAATTAAAACGAAGACAGATATTTTAAATTTTAAATAAATATCTATAAAAATGAATTTAAAAAAATGATGAATGATTTTTATTTACCTTTTATAGAGGATATTCTAAAAATATCGGTGTTTCTTTTAATTTTTAAAATGGAAGAATTAAACTCGAGCAATATTGTGTCATCCTTTTTCAACCAAAATGAAAAACAGGAAAAGGAAAATAGCAAAAAAAAAAAAAAAAAAAGGGAATTATCATGATTTTTATTTGATAACGACTTAATAGGGTCTACGAGTTTCCATAATAAGAACACACCAAGAGAATGAATAAGATGATGAGGGAAAGAAAAATGACTAATAATGATGAAACGTTTAAATGATGTACCAGTCCAATTTTGGAATAGTAGATAAATTTATCATTGCCAAAGAGAACTGAGAATTCTAAGCTGTGACTGAGTCAAAGATATAAGAATAGAAAAATTGTATCTACCTTAGAAAATTATTATGTATAGTTAATCCATTTGACTTTTTTGATAATTATTTTTATTAATAAATTATTGTTCTATTCAAGTGAAATGGATGTAAAAAATTTTTGTTTCATTAGGAATTATATGCGTTTGGCTATTTCTGCCAGTATTTAATTATTAACTAATAATAGTATTATAGGATTGTTAGGTGCGCCAATTTACCCAAGTTGCTATGATGTTGCAAATCTATTTAAAAATATTATTATTTTTTTTAAAGGATTTATTAACATTCTTGTATTGTAAAACTCCAGAAGTGTCATTGGTTAATTTCCCTAGGATACTGAATTTAAAATTATCTAATATAAGATCTGAATATTTTTTCATTAGTAAATTGGATTATTTTAAAAAAATACTTTATTCTTTATTTTAAACTAGGATGTTGGAAGTGAAGAAACTTTTATTAGTGCATCTGGTTCTCTTACTCTTTCCACAAATTCCAAAGTTTCAATTTCTAGTCCCTCTGAAAGAAGATCAAAGAAATCAACTAAAACCAGTAAGTAAAAACAATATAGAATGCTGTAATGTTTTTATTATTTTTTGAAAAAAGACATTTAACCTTTTTTGATATTTCTAAAACAATAGCTTACTTATACTATTCATATTTTATTGGAATATTTTGTTTCAATTTCAGAATAGGATTTATCTTCTGATAGATATTGTGATTTGGTGTCCAATATTGGTGATTCTACATTCCATTGAACACCTACCATTTTTGTGATTCTCATTAAACCCATCTGGTATAAATGCCCCTAATTAATATAGTGTGGAACTATGGATTGGAAGATATCAGTCTAAATTTTATTTTCATTAACTGAAAATTATTTCATTTTCTTATTTTAAAACATTAATTTAGCTGTTAAAGATTCAGTTTTTGATTTATTAGACAGTTATAATTAAATCTGATGAAGAAATCTGATTATATTTAATTAATAAAACCTTTTTCATAAACTTAATTTTAAAATTAAAAACCATTTTTTTCCCCTTAATATAAATTGAAAATACAATTGGATTTTGAAGTTATACTGACTTTTAACAAAGTTGCAATTTATTAATAAATATATATCTTAGAGCAAGATTTAACTTGAATGGAGAGAATGACGCATTATAAATAAATAATATTATATTATTTTATAAATGAAAAAAAAAACACTAAAAATTTGATACCTTAGATTTTTGCTTAATTTAACTGCTGCATCAACTACTTAAGCATACGGTTAAGTTTTAATTTTTTTGCATTTTATTTCTGATTGGTTTGTTTCGATTGAAAATTTATTTACTTTAATTATTCAATATATGTTCTATACAGGTGTTAAAAGTCACTTTACTCAGGAAAAGGATTTAACAACTGATTACCCAATCAGTAGTGGCTCTGCTTCCTATTCCCCCCCCTCAAATGATATTGAAGAATCTGAAACAGTTTTTCTAAAGAATCATGTAGATGAAGTGAGTATCATATCAGTCATATAGCTTGAAGACTTTTCTGTTTATCTTACAGCAAAGCTGGAAATTTTAATGATCTGTGTTTAAAACCACTAATTCTTTATTATCTTAATATTAAGGACGAACATGTGTTTGTGCTCAATTGATTGGACCATCTGACCGACAACTACCAAATCTGATATATAGATATATATCCCTTAGTAGGTGAAAGTATGCATCTCAGAGGGATTTTTAAAAAATGTTAATTAGTATTTTAATCAACTAAAAATTAAAAAAAAAAATTTAAATAAAAAAATTAGTTTGTTAAAAATGTTTAGTATTTTTTTTTCTATGAAAGCCTCTGAAATATTGTTACTGCAACATAAATTTTACTCCATTTGAAAAATTGTCTTTTTAATTCTACCATTTAAATAAGCAAAAAGATTTTTTTTTCTAATTCAGCAGTTTTTTAAAATCTAATTTTGAACAATAGATTTCATTATCATTAAAAGAATGTGTAGTATATGTGTAGATTTTAAAATGAAACTGCATTAGCGAGCATATGTTCTATTTAGTTATTAATATTACTTCAGAAGAGTATCTGATATGAAGATAATTCAACTATTTATTTTCAATACTTACAGACACAAAATATAAAATGAATAGGAAATTAAAATGTTAATTGATTGGAAATTGTATAGCTTGATTATGTTTATGAAATTCTTGTTAATATGTATATCTGATATTTAAGCATTAAAATTTGTTTAGTTCAAAATGATTTGAAAGCACATAACTTTAACTTTGCTAAAGTAATTTTAGTAAAACAATACTTGTCTCGTTTATTAAACAACTGTTGCTTCTTATAGGTTTAATGTTTCTTGATTTAAGCTTTTTTTATATTTTAGTTTAAATTTCTAATTTAATATTTTTTTATTAATATTTTTAGTTTAATATTTTTTAAATTTTCTAATTTAATATATTATTTATAATAATCAATAGAAATACCAGTTACGAATTATTTTTCAAATAATTTGTATCTGGTATTTCCATTGATTTTGATCATTTTAAGGACATAGCATTAAGATGGAAAAGAGGTCTGTAATTTAAACTGCTATTTAAATGTATATAATTTCATCAAAACATATAAATATTAAGTAGTACAGTAAAAGCTTTTTATTCGCGGGGTATATGTCCCATAAATATGCTGTGAATATAGAAACCGTGAATACGGAATGGTAATTTATATGGAATTGTAAGGGATACGTTCCTAGGTGACAAAATAAAAAAAAACATATGTATAAAACAATCAACTTAATTGAAGTTTTTAACATTTTGATTAATTATCTTAAGGCTTAGGCAATGGTTTGAAGAATTTTGTAATTTTCTCTTGCTTGGGTTTTTAAAAGCTCCTTCCATTCAGACTGATACACAGCAGTCGCAGTAGCCATTTGCCTCTAAAAAATAAGACTTCATTCCATAGACGTTCATAAAGAAATCGCAAAGCTCATTTGCCATTCTTAAACCCTCACTAAGATTTTTCAAATGAAATGTCACGTTTCCAGTACTTGTTGAAGCCTCTTCTTCAATGGGCTGTGAATTGAACATTTCCTCCAAGTCGGTTTCAGTCAGATCTTCATATTGCGATTCAAGCCATTCCTGAATGTCACTTGGTTCTATCAGTTCTAACCCATCTCGCCCTATTCCATTTGCTATTTCAGCTATGTTTTCATTAAACCACATACTTTAGGTAAAGTTGTAATAAGATCTATTTTACTTTTTTTTATTAGTCCATTTGACTGCATTTACAAAGGATATTGGGTTGAATACCTATTGGAATCCTTTTATTATTATGTGTGTACTTATTAAATCCGTGAATATAGGAATTGGGTAGTATTTTTTTTATCCGCGAATAGTGAAACGCGAATAAGGAGCTTTTACTATATTATATTAATTGAAGTAGAATTACACTCATCCTGAAGCACAATTATTTAAAAATGTGTCCAGATAATATATCCTTAATTTCTTCCTGAATTATTCAATTTGAATATACTATGAGCTTTTTTACAATTAAAAGTGTATTATGCTATCTTTCTATTTTAAATATCAGATTATACAATTTAAAAATTTATGTAAAAGAAAGATTAAAAATGATAGCAAAGAATAAGTTCAACTTGCTTTCTATTGATTTATTTTAATGATATCAAAATTTTATGTTGTCTGTTTTTTTCATTGTCTTTTATTTCTTCATTTTTTATATTTTTATAAATGGATACATGAAAATAACTTGTCAAATACTTTCATAGGAAACTGATCATATCACATATCCTAAAACAAGATTGCATCAACCCAACAGTCAAGTATCTTCAAAATCTGAAAGTAAACCTCATTTTCGAATTGAAAAAGTTGAGAAGGATAAGTAAGAAAAAAATTATTAACTAATTTTCTATTTTAGATAAGATTTCAACTATTTTAATTGCAAAAAATTGTTAACATTATATTTAAATATATATTATATCTGTATATATATAACAAAATCGTAAATCGAGTTAGTTACACCATTTATAGTACATTATCAGTACACCATTACCCCATTAATGGTGTACTGATTTTAATGATATTTGGGGGGGGAGAGGTTTTGGATTCCTCTCAGCGCCGAATAGCAGAATAAATATTAACATATTGTAAAAGTTTACGATAATCAAAATATTAATCTCGATCAAGAAAAAATATTGACCTTAGGGGTATTTTTATTAGAAGTTAAACTATATCATGTATATGTTACGACCAAAGCCCGAAGTTCGTCAAATCGCCAAACAGCCAATATCGCCTCACAATGACCGGCCAATGTCCGATCTTTCCTTGATTTCGGAGTTTGGTCAGGCAGTTCGCGAAATGGTACTGGGCGATCGGCCAAAGTCAGAAGAAAAAGGTCTTGGGCACATTTTGGGTGTTTGCATACCATAATGCTCATGATAATCACATTATAGCTGCCACAGGGGAGTTTTCTGGCGAATTCGTCCCTCTTAGGTTCCTAGAATCGTCCTTCGGAACAAAGGCCAAGCAGGTACGGTGGCTCTAGGTGGGCTGTAGTCTGAAGGGAGAAGTTTGAATGTTTAAGGATCTCACAGTACCTAAAACATCCTGGTCTCTTATGAAAATTTCCTCTCCCTTGGAGAAAACAAACAAAAAGATAATCGCATTATCTACTGAATTGGTTTATTACAGAAAATTATCAGTATCATTGTTATGGCCAAATCCCGAAGTTCTGCCATTTCGCACATTGGCCAGGGAGTTTCAGACACTTCGGGAAATGGTCGACCAAAGTCGCATAAACGCTATTCATTTGGCCACACTCCCTGACCCATTCGGGAACTGGCAGAATTTCGGGCTTTGACCGTAAGGTATATAAAATAAAGTCGTAAATCGTGTTAGTTTCATCATTTATAACTCAAGAGCGTTTGTACCGATTTTAATGGTATTTGTTTTTTGGATACATCTCAGCCCCGAATAGCAGAAAATCATTAAAATATCTTAAAAGTTCACGGAAAAATATTAATCTTGATCTTAGGGGTATTTTTCTACTAAGTTAAACCAACAGAGCTGATTGTAAAACGATATTTCCAGTGATTGTACTCACTTTGCTGAGAAACAACATTACAGATTTGTAACAATATATATATAGATTCCAAAATATCGATGGCAGCCTGTGAGGAATCATTTTTTAAAAAGTGGATGATTTAATTTCCATGTCATGTCACATTTATTGGTTTTTGACATGCTCTAATAGTATTTGAATCCATATTGGAAAATCCCAATGCCACGAAAGGAGCGATCTGGCTGTTTTTGGCATCCAAATCAACGATGAGATGACCAGCTCTCAAGTGGGTCGATGAGATGAGGCGATTTGACGTCTATTCTCATTCCGTATTCACGAATGTTGTACATTTGGAAGTGCATCTGGGCAACGAATTTATTTCATCATGTTGCTTAGCGAGCTGAAGCATCTTCAGTGACGATCTGCCCAAGAAATCCGTTTGCTCGAACGCTGCTCTATTCAGAGATGCCGCTTGGGACGCTTAATCGAAGCCATTGTGACGTCGGATGCTAGACGACACGGTTCTTGCTCATCCAGATGTGTGTGCTACGAATGCTCTTGGCCGTTCATCCTAGATTTGTAACTGTTAAATTTGTTTCTCAAGAATGTGTTTCTTGTTTACCAATGAAAATTGAGAAAATCAAGTAAACTATTAGTCTAATAAGAAATAAATTCTGTTTCTCCTCACACTTTTTCTCCTTTCAGACATTTAACAGATTACAAAGAGCTATCTTCTAAACCCGGATATTTTAAAAGGAAAATTTCTAAACATCCACACGAAAAAAGGGCGCAGCAGCATATAGAAAAAGAACAGGTATGTAAGAAATTAGCTTACTTATTAATAGCATTTTTAAACAATATTTTTATTCTTGTTTCTGATATATTTATTACTAGCCGCCTTTGGCGACCAGCTGGTTCGCCATTAGTAATGCGTTCTAAAATTTTCAATTAAATCACATATTCATTAGCCTTGAAGTCATTCCGGGCATTGATTGGCCTGAAATGAATATTTTCTTTAAGATGATGGACGAAAAGTACTAAAAGAACGTGTTTTCTTAATAATATTCTTTAATTTTATAAATCAGTCAGTTTTAATGATTGATTGAGAAGACTGATTGATGTAGCAACTTTTATTTAAAATATAAATAAAAATATTTTGTAAAATAGGGCTCACAGAGCAAAGTATGAAGATATCTAAAACTCCAAATTCATCAAGGCATTATTGGATTCAAGCCACATAAAATGCAATTATTTACTTTATTTAGACTAAGCTAACAGTACTAAACAATATGTATGCCTATTACTAATATTTTACGAAGTGGCCATTGAGCCGGAATTTGAATTCATATCCTGTATAAATTCAATCAGGTTTATCTTAAATAAAGAAGATTTATTGAATTAATGATATAGATATTGCAAACGATCATAGAATCCTTTGCCTTGCATTTTTTAAAGAAAATATCACATTTTATATTTCTTTTATTTTATCCAGTGAGGTGCTAAAAAAAAAACAGAGTTAAAATATTTCTTTAAAAATTCGGTAAAAATAGAAGCTTAAGTTATAGATTAAAACACTGATAACATTAGAAAGCTAATTTTTTAATCTTTAAATGAATGTAAAAATCATGTTTGTGCGACATGTTTTCGGAAGTTATAGCGGAAAAACGCCGAAATTTCGCTTAAATTTTAATTCAAATTCTAATTAGAAATTCGAAAAAATGGCTCCGAGGTGCCCATTCCCGACCTCCAAGGTATACAGGTAAAAATTTGGTAGCTGTAGGTCCAACAGTCTGACCTGTAGAGCGCCAACACACACACACACACACACACACATTGAGCTTTATTATAAGTATAGATATAGATGAATTACAATATACAACTCTTAATTTTTCTGTATTCATGCAATTTTTAACCCATTTGCATCATTAGCTTATCTATACGCTGCATCATATTATATGCTATGCATATAATATGATATATACTATATTCATATTATATACCTATATGCATCCCACATTTCAAATATGACCACACTGACCAAAATTACTAATAAATAATGCTCAAAAATGATTTTTTTTTCTACTTTAATACAATTTTACATCTAAATATGAAATAAAAAAAATTCTGTGATATGGGCCTTTTTTTCATACACTGATGGAAAAAAAATCTCAACACTAGGAAGGAGCTGTGCTAGATAAACGAAATTTGGTATTCGCGTTTATACATCTGCAATATGACGTCGATTCAAATTTTGAGCTACGCGCGTAAGTGTGGCGCTAGTAGCGACACTATGAACATGCAAATGAGGTTTGCTTTAAATAAGCGCTGTAAGGTTCATGATTGTTATTTACCGTTGAGAGTTGACGTAGTGGGTTAATGTTAGTCAAGGATGCCTCTGAGAAGACGAAGAAGCCATTATCAACAGCTCACCGAGTTTGAACGAGGTCGTGTTGTAGGGCTACGAGAAGGTGGGTTTTCTTTCCGCGATATTGCTGAAAGACTTGGCAGGAATGTATCCACTGTGCATGAGTATTGGTGGCAGTGGTCAAGGGAAGGTACTGCCTCAAGAAGACCAGGTTCCGGGCGACCACGTGGCACTACTGAGTGGGAAGACCGTCGTATTCAGCATATGGCTGTGGCTAATCGTACTGCATCTACAGCTGAAATTCGAGCTGCAGTTGGCACCACAGTGACACAACGAACTGTTACAAATCGGTTACTTCAAGGACAGCTCCGAGCCAGACGCCCTGTACAGTGCATTCCACTGACTCCAAACCACTGCCGTTTGCGACGTGAGTGGTGTCAAGCTAGAGCTCATTGGAGGACAGAGTGGAGATCTGTTCTGTTTTCTGATGAAAGCCGGTTCCGCCTTGGTCGCAGTGATAGCCGTTTGTTGGTTAGAAGGAGGCAAGGTGAACGCCTGCTAGTGACCTGTCTGTGGCCTAGACCCACAGGGACTACTCCTGGAGTTATGGTTTGGGGAGCAATTTCGTATGACAGCAGGAGCACTCTCGTGGTTATCCCACGCACCCTGACTGCAAATTTGTATGTCAGTCTAGTGATACAACCTGTTGTGCTGCAATTCATGAACAGCAATCAAGGGGGTGTTTTCCAACAGGATAACGCTCGCCCTCATACCGCTGTTGTAACCCAACATGCTCTAGAGAGTGCCGACATGTTGCCTTGGCCTGCTAGATCACCAGATTTTTCTCCAATCGAGCACATATGGGAAATCATTGGACGACAACTCCAGCGTCATCCGCAACCAGCATTAACCGTCCCTGCATTGACCGCCTAAGTGCAACAGGCATGGAACTCCATCCCACAAACTGATATCCGACACAAGGCATGCCCGTTTGCATGCTTGCATTCAAAATTCTGGTGGTTACACCGGTTACTAATGTACCAACATTTCACATTTGAAATGGCTCTTCTCGCTAATGACACTACCTGTGATCAACTTTAATCAATTATATATGTTACCTAGACAAATGTATTCCTAAAATTTCATTACTGTACAATAATTTTTTCTTGGTGTTGGAATTTTTTTTTCCATCAGTGTATGATGCAAATGGGTTAATATATGTTGTTTGTGCATATTTTTTTTCTACAGTTTGAATCAAACCGTAGGAAATAATTCAAATTTACAGTTAGAAGTTTAAAAAAAGAGAAAAAAATCCGTTTTCTGTCAAGTTTGTATGGTTTTTATATCTTCTACCACTTTATAGCGTTGTAACAAAAATGTATGAATTTTTTATTAGATGTTTTTTATAGGAATATTTTTGTTATGGAAAACTTCAAAAGTAACTTTTTATATTGCTTTGAAAACTTTAAAAAAAATCCAGAAATAAATTATATAAAATATTACTGCTTTCATGTTATTCTCAGAATTTATTTTTTAAATTTTATATCATTTACTTATCTTTTTCCTGTTTAATTTTTTCTTTTCAGGAGGAAAACAAACTATTTAAAAATGTCTTTTTTATAGTTTTTCAGATAATTCTTTTTCAATAAAATTTAATTGATATGTCAATTAAAGACATGCTTTGTATTATTAATCCGGTTAAAATAGATAGCAATATATTATGCTGCTTATTTTTTTAACTTTTTTTTTATCTTTCAAAATGTGCCATGAGCAATTTCTGTTATTTTCTTTACTTATTATTCTTTATTCAATATTCAATACTTTTTAATAAGTAAATTTTATTTTAATGTTCTTATAAAAATTATATTCTATAATTTTTTTTACTTTGGATAATGATATATATTTTTTAATTTTCATATTGATTTTATTATGATTTGCTTCTTTTTAAACTGAAATTTAAATAAATTGATTACCTTCCTTTGCATGCTTTCCTAAGGAGGTGGAGGAATTATTTGAAAGAAATCTAGAAAAGAAGGTCAGAGTTCTTTTAGAAAAGAATAGTTCCTGTTATCCTCAAGCCTCTAGGCTTGTAAGTAATTTTCTTAATTTAGTGGTTAAAAGATATGCTAACAATTTTACTTAAAATTTTTTATATATATAAAAGAATCTATCTAAAACGTATTAGCAAAATTTTATGTTATGCAAAACAACTGGGAACAAGTATTATTTGATTTTAAAAAAATAAGATGTACCATAATTTTAAATTTATATATTAGATTATATTTATTTTTCAGAAAAGATTGCAGCTTCAAAGATTACAAAAACCCATCAGGAAAGCAACATTCACTCCTTGTAGGAAATCCTGTAAGTCGTGTGCATTCTAGTTAATATTCAGAATTTAAGCTCTTAAAGTAAAATTGAAATATAATTTATTTTAAAGCAGATTTTGCAATCAATGATATTTTTACTATATAAAATTGGAAAATCTGGCTCTTGAATATTTTCCTAAGATGAATGAATTTAATATTCATTAGATTCCAAATTTAAAATTTTCTGCAGATAATTACTATAATATTTTCTTATTTACTTAACCTAATTAAAGTAATTTTTAACTAAGTTTAATTTAATTTTAGGCATTCATCTTGTTTATGATTATTAATTCCATATTTTATTTATTTGTAACATAGTTCTCCTACCTCACTCATTAAGACGTCGTTCTATAAGACAAACATATTCAAAAAGGACAAGTGGTCATAAAAATCATATATCTCATGTTCATCAAAGACAAGAAGGTAAGATTATGTTTAAATATTGTATGAATTAAATTTCATATGCAGTATTCCAATCAAAGGTATGTGTATGTAGCATTGAATTTAAACTTTTGAAGAAAATATTTTTTTAAGGAAATTCTCTCTTTTTAAGATTACAATATTCATAGTATAAAGGGTACTGATAATCAATCATGATTGAGACTGTTATAGTCCTTAATAATATTAAAAACTTCTTGAATTTTATTAGTGGAATTTAGAACTCAGAAAATACTTTATTTTTTATTAGATGTTTGAGAAATTAGCCTTTGATTTAATTGGGAGATTTTAGTTCAAGAAGTGGTTTCAAAGATCTTTTATGTGTCTAGAGCCTGCTGCATATAGTATTTATCATGGATAAAAAAATTCTTCTATTGGGGTGATGGGAAAGTGTGGGTTGAGGAGAGATGTTCTTTGCAAATGTCATTTTGATAGTGTTAGTGGATTAGTATTGAAAGTTATGGAGCTAGTATTGAAAGCCAATATTTAGAAAACAACTTAGCCAAATTTTATTTCAGGATCAGTATTCTATACTGAGAATCAATAAACATTTATTGTTTTTTAATTATTTTTTGCATGTTTTTTAATAAATTGAATTTCAGTGCATTTTGAAAGAAATTACTTAATCACATAAATTTTGTTTTTGTAGTAAATGAAACTGATGGAAATATTCAAACAGGATTTATTCAAGAGCTGTTTGAAGAATTTCCAGGTCTTAAGATACCTCCACAAATTGTGAATCACATAAGAAAAAAATATCAACAGCATCTTCTGAAGTTACATAAGCAAGTCAAAAACTGTCTTTTAAAGAAACCAAAATCTCAATTACAGGTACCATTTCTGCATTATATTTTGCTTCCTTTCTGTAATTATCTTGCAAATTTATTTTAAATTTTGTTTTATACAAAGAGGGATATATTTATGATTCTTCTTTTTAGTACATAATGGAAATTAACTAACAAAATGTGTGGTTTAATTTTAGAAATTTAGATGTTTTTCCCTGAGTGTGATTGAAATACTGCTGATTGTAAAAGATTTAAAGTAGAAAATTGTTTCTAAATACAACTTATGCTTCAAATTTTATAAAATGTATATAGGGCATAGATTATTCTTAATTTATATAAATTTGTGAAAGATAAGGTTTTGATTTGATGCATTTAAATTATATACTTAAATTGTAATTAATTACTTATCAACAGCTTCATCTTTGACTTATCTCTTTATCTAAGAAAAATATAAATATTTTACATGATACAATTTTTATATTCATTCCTTTAAGAGACTTTGTGACTCTCTACTTTATAGTACTTCAATGTTTACTATCATGTAGAAAACAGATCCTTTGCAAATAAACTACATTTTTAACTTAAGAGTTTGGCAGATATATATAAAAGTTGCTTTGGAACTCTATTTCTAAAATTTAGCAGTATATAATTGACAATAGACTAAACATAAACTTTCCGTATTCATATAGATTTTTTAAGCAATTAAGTTTCAAGTTTCGAAATTTGCAATATCAAAAGTAAGCTACCTAAAGGCCTTTAAATCTTGGATACTTAATAGTATCTTGTTTTAATATTTAATTTGATAATATCATCAACATCTTAAGTAACTTTTTTAAAAAAAAAGGCAAAAGGAAAGCTTTATGTATAGAATTTATTTTATTATATATTCAGGTAATATGCTAGTAAATTTTTTTCACATAACAAAATACAATGTATCTAATATAATAAGCTTGAAAAATATTTTTGCGATATTTATTATTCTTATTGTGAAAGGATTTTTGTGTTTGGTGAAGATTTTTTTTTTTTATCTATAACCATTCTTATGTTAGAAGCTTAGATGTTCATATTTTCTGTAAAATTTAATGAAATATTCATATTTCATTATTTAAATTTCGAGCCTGGTAATATGGCAGTAACTGTTGAGAAAGGGGAAAAAAATAAGCAAATTCCTGGTATTAAGAAGAGACCCAAAAGTTTATATTTAGGAAAAAACAAAGCAAGAAGAAATTTCCATTTAAAATATGTAAGTCAAGGATGATATAATATCCAATAAAAAGTAATGAAGATATAAGTGAAAGATAAAATCTTATACAGGGAATCTGAACTAAAGGAAATGGTAAATGAAAAAAAAAACAATTACTGTCAACTGAGCACATTAAAAATTTAAAAGCACTAAAATATTAAGAAAAAAATAAGATTAGTTACGAAATAAATTAGGTCAATTTAAATAATTAGTACTTAAAGGTAATTTACTGCATTTGCTTATTTAAAATAAATTTAATATTGGAAAGCATATGCAAAGGAAAAATATAAATAAAATAAGTTTTATATTTGCAGAAAGAATGGAGGAGGCGGGGATGAAAATTGAATTTAAGTTAGTTTTGAGAAGTGGGTTAAAGCAATGATAAATATTCAGAAATATTTGGAAATGCATTAAAGCCACTAAAAAACTCATTAAAAAATTAAATGATGTTAAAATAATTATTATGCTTTCCCAAGTTATGACAGTAGAAGATGTTAAAATATTTTTCCTCTATTTCACTCCTTCCAGAGGAGAATAGCAACTTTTCTTAGCAAATCATAATAAATTTTTCTCAATGTCAAGGAATGTGTCAGTTTTGTTTGAATTTGTCATAGGACAGGGGACTGTTTGAAGTTCAAACAAGCAAATATAAATTTAGAGAAATATACTATGTTAAGTTTTTGAAGCTGATATATTTATTTCTTTATATATGAGCAATATTTTGCTTTAATGATCTTTTAAATCTAATAAAATATAATGGGAATTTTCATTATCAGACAAAAAAAATTATGTCTTTCAGAAAATTAAAAATTTTCTTAGAAATATTTGATAAAATAAATTATGACTAGGTTCTCATCCAAAGACTCTTATTTTCATTGGTTTAGGCCGAAGAAGCTGCAAAACGTCAAGCCCTTTTGTCTGAGCTATTAAAGAAAAACATTCTTGAAGAACAGCATTTAGTGAGCCATTTCTTTCAATTGTTTCTGAATTATATCTTCACTCATTATTGTCTTTATATATCAGTTACTTATAATAATGGTTATTTACTTCATTTGAACGATTTTTTTTTGGTTTTAGCGTACTGATTATTATGATAATAAAGATAATTATGTTCAATGAATATGTTAAATTTAATAAAATTGGATAGAGTTTGTATCTTTACAATTTTATAATAGACTTGAAGGGATTATTAGTCTTCTTTTTTTAAAGTAAATAAAATTAGCAGGAGATTTTATTCTGTTTATGGCTATAATCTTATTTGTGCTGAATTCTTAGTTTACTATTTTAAACACTTACAACTACTTAGTATTTTCTTGTAGCTGCTTTAGGGATTTGAATAACAGACTACCTCATTTCTAGCCATGGTCTAATGGTGAGGGTAATTTGTGAAATATATTCCAGTTTCAGAATATCAATACAAGTGTAAGAAAAATGGAGAACAGACAAGATTCCTTTGTGGCACACTTTTTGGAAAATTGTGTTTTGAATCTGCTAGATTACTTTGTCTTTTAATTTTTTACAGGAATTTGTAAAATAGATTTTTGTAGATTAAAATAGAATTCTCTGTTCTCCATTTTTAATAAGTGCTGCAAAGACAACATAGCATTTTATTTATTTTACTTTAAAACGCTCAATATAATGTAAGGGACAAAAAAAAAATCCTGATTTCATTAGCTTTTGTAATATTATAATAATGGGTAAAAAACAAATTCTAAATATATATATATAAATCTATGATAGAATCAATTAATCTAACCATTGTTGAGACATAATCTTTAAATTTTAAAGCATTTTATTCCGCAAATTTGAGTCATATGAATCTTTATAACAAGTACTTAAAGGTTTAATTTTGTAGCTATTTTTGAGAGATTAAGTTATTTAAAAACTCATCAAAAAAGATAATACACTCATTTAAAAAGCTATTGGTTCATTAAATATATATGGCAATATGAAATGTAAGATTTTTTTTAAACATGATTCTTTTGAATTTGAAGAAAATGTAAAAAGGTAATAATATGTTTAGTTATTTGAGCTTAGTATAATATTGACACTTCTTTTAATCTTTCAGAGAGAACTAAGAGATAATAGAAAGTATGAAAATAAAATAAAATATCGGTTAAGAGATGCGAGATTGCAATCTGCCAAGATGAAACAGTATTGTGACGAATTTCATACAGAAATGAGAAAGAAAATGCAGAAGAGAAATTTTACAGAAGAACAAGTAAGTTTTAATTATTATAATACTCTTATTTGTTACTTTAACAATTAATACAAACTGTCGTTTCTTAAAAAAAATTATGCATTTTTAAAATTTACTTTATATAATTGTATATACTAAAAATAAGCATAGTATTTACAAAGAAAGTGTATATCTTCTTTCTAAATGTAAGCCTGGCACTTAAATATTAGGATTTTGAAAGAATCTTTTATGATTTTCAAATTCTTATGTGGGACTATTTAATGATTGAATAATTAATAATTTTTATTTCAATTATCACGAATAAAAAAAAGTTATGAAAATTCTAATACTTTTTTTAATAATGACTCTGCAGAGAAAAAAAATTAAAACTTTTCCAACATTAAGTTAAAATCTCATATATTTATTATCATATTCTCAGCTGTTATTATAAATAAGTTTCCTTCTTTAAAGTTAGGTTCACAGTGCTCATTGATTTGTACCTTTATCACTACCATTTTAGAATTTTTCAAAGAATTTTAGATAATTATATGATTAATGCAATTTTTTACTGCTAATTTTAGAAGTTAAAAAAAGATTTATATAGCATTTTAGACCTAGTTCAGATAAAAATTTCAGTATCTCAAAAACCTGGGAACATTTTTGCGCACAGAAACAAAATGGAATCATTTTTATTCACAAGTATATTTATCTATTTATTAACACACTAAAAGCGGGGGATCTTGACGAAAGTATGCAAGGTAACGCGGATCAAATCGTAGTACTACGACTCCCGCCTTTAATATGTTAATTATATCTTTTAAGGATAAAGGTGATGTTTTACATTAAGATTTACAGTTGGTACATTGCATAAGGAGTGGTAAGTTTTCCACAAATTTTTTTTTAAATACTCATTGTGTCATGCATAAAAATTCCTTCAATTTATACTTTTTATATATACAAATCCTACATATTGATATTTATGCAAATTAATTTTTTGTATATATCATTAAAAATATCCCTTAAATAAAAAAAATAAAAAATGTTTTATTTATCAGTATTATTCATAGTTTCCATAAGAATTATTTTCAGAAAACTTATTTTGTTATTTAAAACATTTTTAATTGAAAATCAGTTAATCAAAAAGTCATCTTAAAATATTTTCTGACATGTTTTTACAATAAAGCGTGCGAGATCTATATGAATCAGAAACAAAACTTGTTTTATTTTTTGTTGATTCTGAGAAATAATCTATTTAATAGTTTATTGATATTTTTCATAGTTGCACTCACATATATTTCATTGTTCTGCATCCGATACCACTTTTATTCAAATTAAATATTGTAAAATTGTTTTTTTGTTGTTTTTTTTTTTTTTTGCTTTTACTTTTAAATACCTTAGAGAGCTTTTGAACCATATTTTATTATACCATATAAATTAAATTTTTGCTCCTTTTTGATTTCTTATATTTGCATAGTTCCATTATTGTAAAATATTTGTTTTTAGTTAAAAGAATAAGCGTAGTAAAATTATAGATAATTTTCTTCCATAAACTTGTTATTTTTATTCAGGTTTGATAAGAATCATGCAAAAGCTTCTTAACTTTTGAAGTACAGAAAAATCTAGAATATTCATGATCAAATATGCTGATATGATAAATCTTTATTTGTAAGAGATATGTACTTTTTATATCAATTTCTCAATTCAAAATTTAAATGATTAATTAAATTTTGATGGTTTCTAATTTTTATTATTAGTTTTAAAGGTATATGACATCTTTACCCAATGTCTTGGCATATTATTTTCATAACTGCATTGAATTTAATATAATAAGCATTTAAAAATAAAAATAATAAAGTTTTTAATTAAAGATTGGAATGTCTGTATTTTATATGTGTTTAATTCTTAATTTATCTGCATTTATAGTGATTTGATTTTTTCTCAGATTCTTGAGAAAGTCTTTATGGATGCCCTGAATATACAAAGAGATCAAGTTAATTATTTGTGTGAAGAAGTGAAAGAAGCAGAGGAAAATGATGCAAAGCAGCATTTAGCTTATCTCGATACGTTAGAAAATTTGTATCCTTTTCACGAAAAATTCTTTAAAAAAATTAATAATAATTTTTTATTTATTCAGATTTGATTGTTTGTGCATATTCAGATTTTTTTTTCAATGTTACAGATCATTCTTTTTTTAATCAGTCATTAAATTATTGCTTGCATACAATTGAAAGCATGTATTTGAAAGATTTAACAGGTATATTAGTCATGGGACATTTCTTTTCGGTCATTAAAAGATATTTTTTTCACTTAAAATATTGCTCTACAAAAGCATCTTTGTTAAAATTTTTATTTCTGTTCCAAAGAAAAAAGCATCAGAAATTATTTCCTATTGAAAATTTACAGTAAACTGGTGCATTAAATATAATTTGCAAGAATAGTTTCAATGATTTTAAAGATTAATAATTTTAAGAAAAACTGAAGAAAGAAAATTTGGATTTGAAGTATCTATAGAAGAAGGTTTTAGGCAAACACAACTGAATTGACCAAAACTTTGAAAATAAATCTTCAAATATATGAATACTTTAATTTAAAAACTGGATTATTTCAAAACAACATAAATTCTTCATTCACAGAATCTTTAAAAAATAAGAAAAATTGCTGGATTTACGTCTTAGCTAAATTTGTAGGAATCATTGAATCAAAAGTCCCTGGAATATAGCAAAATACAATACAGTATTAGATTGTCTTTCAGTGTGTTGATAGATCAATCAAAGAAACTGTTAAAGTAATTTGCTTGGATGTTTTGTCAGAACTATTGAAAATACATCAAATGGTTTTTTTTTCTTCAGATGACTGTATTTTTTATCAATGCAGAGCTATTGTTCTTGAGCGCGATTTGGTTCATATAATAATATAAACATTTGTTTTGATGATAGTAATTTCAAAATGATCAGAGCTCTTCCTTTGCAGAATCTGTGAATGTTGTAGCTCCTGGTGTATCATAATATTTTTGTGTAGATAGAACTCAAGAAGACACAGGAGGTGGAGTGAAATCAATTTATTTGCTCAACTCTAAACACTGTGACTGAGAGATCTTCAGCTTTTCTACAAGTGAGGATAGTTCCAGACTACCTTTCTAGAGACAGTAAGAAAAGTCCCTTATCTGGTAAATGAAAGAAAGGGCCCGAATTTTCTGGAATGCGAAATAAAGAAAAAACAAATTTTAAGTCCTCTGGGATTCGAACGCATGATCTCCTGACTATGAGTCCAGCGTCGTAACCATTCAGCTATGCAGACTCGGTAATGTGTCGTTTCAATGTGGCAATATTATGAACAAACTTTCTTCTAAATGAAAATAATCAACTTTAAAATAATAACTTTAAATACCTCTTTAATAATGGTGTCATATTTATGTAATCAATAAAAGCATATTATTCTTTTTACCTCTGCATTTTAAGGTTATATTTGTAAAGTTTGATGTATTAACTTTTATTCATTAAGAAATAAATTGCATATTGATTAAAAAAATTGTGAGAAGAAATTAATTTCCAGTTTTTAAAAAGTTGCATTTTTTTAAATTTACGTACATACATACATACATATTTATTCATTCACTTTTGTATTATGGGAAAGTTTCTTTAACTTTATTATAGATATCAAACACAATTCGCAATGCTTTCTGACGCAATATCAACTGAAAAGGAAGACAAGCAAGTGCAAGTGAAAGCTCAAGAACAGGTAAAAGGAGTTTAGCATGCATGTCTTATTATCAGGTTCTAAACATGGAGTTTTCGTTGAAGTTTTGAATCTATAGAAAATTATAAATAAGGAAATATGTCATCAATCTAGTTATGCATCAGAATACCCATTAAATTGAAATTTTGAAAAAATTGAGACCTTTCTCCAATTGATTTAATCTGGCATTTCATTTTGTATTCAAATATTTAAAATTATTTTGGATTCTTTTCAAAACCAAATTACTCCATTGTATATTTTTCAACATTTTAGAGTTGCTAATTTATATTATTGTGCACAATTAATGAAGTGTTAAATATATAGATATTAATAGATTTAAAAAAAGTACAAAGGTAATTTTTAGAAATACTTTTTTATACATGCAGAATTTTAATTAAATAATTTTCTGCTTTTAATTTATAACTTATTGCTATAAATATTATAGAAATTAGGGCCATTCTACTTGTATCAGGATAAAAATTAAGTAAATTAATATTTTAGTTTCGAATTGAATTAAGATATTAAAAAAGTGTGTTTTAATAGAGAACATACAAGTATACAAAATTTGAGAACTCTAGTATGTCAGGATTTAAAAAAATTAGTTATGGATACCATTTATACAAATATAAAACAAGACAAATTAAATAATAAAGACATATTAAATAATACAAATTAAAGTATAAATATTTTGGAACAAAAATGTATCATTATATTTATATAGATCAAAGATCACTTTATGATTTTTGTGATTACTTTTTGTTTAATTCTATCAATAGCACATTTAATTTCATAACCTAAAGTCTAGTTTATTAGTTTAAATTTGCTAAATTGGTGCTAATTTGCTAATTCATCAATTTTGCCGTATAAAATTTCATTTTTTGTTTATTTAAATTCTACCAAATTTTTGATATCCAGTGAAATAATTATTACAAATCATTTTATATATTTTATTTATAGGTCATAAGATCCATGCAGAAGGAATTTCAAGAAGAATTGAAAAAAGAAATTCGATTCATGCAAAAAGTTATTATAGACTGTACAGAAGACACCCACTTTAGAGAAATGGATGCAGAATTATATAAAGAAAAGCTGAGAAAAAGATATTTCCGATAGAATTATATGTGAATTTGTGATTGTAATGTAAAATTTTTATTTTATTTGCATTGTAATAAATTTTCATTTCATTTAATGGTTATTTATCAGTAATAATTCAGTATATAATTAAGAAAATTAGTTTATAGTTTTGTGCTTATATTATGATTATAATATCTAAAAAAAATTAAAAGAATTGTTTTGTTATCCTTATAATGATATGAGGAAAGAAAAATTGAAATCATAAAATGAGCTTTTTTTTCCCAATACAAAGCAAAGATGGGTTTTTTTAGATAGATTTCTTATTGGGATACTATCTACTGCAGGATTTCTTATGAGACAGAAATGTAAATATACACTAGGCTGATTGGGGTGCATAAGGCAAATATGACAAACAGATGAAGAAATTGGAACAAAGTTTAAAACAAGCCTTCAAATTGTACTATATTACAAATTCAACTATAAAAAATGTATTTAAGAAACACAAAAATGTTGCATAAAAGAATTAAATTTCAATTTGATGTAAATGATTAAACAGTAAAATAGATTTAATTTTTTTATTTAAAAATAATGGAGTCAATAAAAAATTTTTAAATTAAAAAAACATTTGAAAGAGTTTTTAAAGTGAGAAAAAAATATGATTATAAAATTATAAAGCATTTATTTATTTTTAGATGGTGTAAGAACAATTTTTGTATGATAGAAAAACCTTAATGATTTTAACCTTCATTTCCTTTAGAGGATAGTAGAAAGTTTTTCATGAGGCAGTTATTTCTTCTATATGCTGTAGAATGCATGTGGTACATTTCATGCGAATCTTCAAGAAATTTATATCTAAGTTTAAAACAGACATTAAATGTTATATAGAGAGACAGTTGTAATTTTTATTCATGTTATGTGTGAACAAAATCATTCAAGTAGTTTTTATCAGAATTAAGCGGTCAAGAAATGTATTAAAGTGAGGGAGAAAATCTTGCTCGACTTTGTTAATGAGCTATTCCACTGAAAGAGGGTTTAAATTGCTGGTTGCTCAAAATTTTATTTTTCCAATGTTTCTTGCTGATTGAATTGTAAGCCCTTCAACATGAGCTTTTGGTAATCGTAAGTGAAATAAGAATATCGGTATTTTTACTAAATAAGCAAGCATAAAAATTAATGCAATTTTGATTTGTTCACAATTTGAAGATAAAAAAAAGAAATTAGGAGAATATTTAAAATATAAAATACCTAATAAAAGGGGTAGTGAAGCAAGAATAGTGAAAATTATTAAATAGATTCCTGTTTGTAATCATTCAGGTTGATACCCGATTTTGGTGACTAAAAATAATGTAGGAATAAGAACAATTTCAAATAATATATAAAATGTAAATATGTTAAGAGAAGAGGAAGTTATAATCAAAATTAATAAAATAGAGGTAATTAAGGCAAAGGAATGCTTTAAAGTATATGAAGAGATAATTATTATTACTGTTACAATTGATAATAAGATTATAATAAATGAAATTGAGTCATTAAATATAAATTTTAAAAAAAAATGGATTTATGTTAGCGAGGAAATTTTAAGAAAATGTAAAGAATGGAGAATCTTAATAGAATTAGGTAGTTAGAATAACAAAGATAATTCAATGTAGTATTACTTTTGTTCTTAAAATTTTTCGATAGCGGCAATAACTTAGAAATTGAGAAGCCAAAATTGATTTGGTTTAAGAGCTGACAAGAAATTTTCATTTATATCTAATTTAGGTTAATTATAAACCTAAAGTTATGATTACTGGTTAGAAAACTTTATTCGCTTGCATCTGCTTTCATTCTTACAAGTCCAAATTTTATGGAATCAAAGAAAAAGAAATGGTATAGGGAACGTACTTCATATATCTTTGAATGAATGAAATAATTAAACGATTTTCTCTTCCCATCTAGCTTATCAGTAAAAGAAAATATTTTTGGATAATGAACAAATTTTTGGGTTATACACTTTCTGTTTGGCTGCTTTACCATTGGTATCTTTGACATCAGTTATCGGGAATAAGAAAATAGAAGGGGGGGAAAAAAAGAAATATTTAAAAATTTATAAATATCATGGATTAAATATAAAAAATTTTATTTTTCGAATCTTTAATCTATCTAATACATTAAAAATAAAATCGCAGTAATTAATATTTTTTTGATGTTAAAAACGAAATCATTCAGAAAAACATAGTTCATACTTTCTTTAACATTACAAACTTAATAAATTGGAATTGGTGATAATTGTTTATTTAGTTTGATTTTACTTGGATATTATTGTTTAAAAACAAGACCAAAGAACTTCGAATTTGCAGTTAGAGAAAGCAATCAATGTTGGGGCTTGATGAAATTTAAATGAATGAAAATGCTATTTATATGCGAGAAGTATTTTGAATTTTTCCCAATCGTTTTCTGCTTTTTTGCTTAGATGTTTTAAACTGTTTAACCAAACCTTTGTGGTTGATTAATTTGGGTTTTTTTGGCACAAGGGCCATTTCTGGCCATACTGTGTCATTCTTATGGTAAAAGGTAAAAAAATTGTTTGAAGCTTCGTATAAAATTATATTTTCATGTAAAAATTAATGTAAACCAGCTAAAACAGACGAAGACAAACAAGAAGAAAATTGTTTCAATTAAATATATGGTAAAAGGTGTACATCAGTTAAAAATTTAAAGATGTTTGGATGAAAATTCTTTCCCAGCAATTCTGGGAGAGCTCTATTCAATGAGTGAAAAACGTGGTGGCGATGAGAATCTAAAGCTTGCCATTCAATCAAAATAGGATTAACTGTCAATTTGGTGTGGCATGAAAAACACATAGGTGCCCTCTTCATGCCTTCGTGGGAATGCAGAAGCTTATTGGGTTGGAGTCAACGAATGGGCAAGTACATGACCAAGGAGTTTAGATAAATTCATTGCATTTGATGTTATGAATAATTTTGGGGATTATTTATTTATTTGTCCAAAAGAATGACTTTGCGTTTACAATGAGTATTTGATTATAATGTTTGGAGCACTGAAGGGGTTATCAGTTAATTAGATACCATATTGATAGATTTTGCAACTGCCAGAAAGTTTGTAATACATCGCCAGTAAAGATACTATTCTGATTTAAAACTTCTTAACCCTTTGTTATTCCTAATTTGATACTTGCTATAATGGCAATAATAATTTTGTATTCCAAAAAAAGGTGTTTTTTTTTTTTGTTTCATTAAAATGATTTTGTACCTTCAAAAACGTTTCATTTATTAAAAGGACTTAGTTATATAATTTTTTGATTGAAAAGACAAAGTAGAACTGAAATTTGGTAGAACTTTTTCTTATTTTCAAAGAGGCGAATTAGGTGAAATAAAATATATGAAATGAGATTTTATTTATTTTTTAAGCAGACACGAAATCCCAATCAGTGTACTTAATCTTGATTAGGTTATTAATCTTTAAAGATAATGGAATAAAAAAAATATTTTTTTTTTAATTATTTAAAATTAAATTATTTAGTTTTAACTTTTATAAATGTTTAATTTTAGTTGATTATTAAAATACTTTTTAACTGCCATTTGAATACATTTAAATTTAATTAATATGTGGTACTTATTTTCTTACCCATTTAAAGGATTCTACATTTCACAAGTAATTATAAATGAAAAATATTGTATAATTTAACAAAATATCGAAATGTTCGAATATTTTTTGAGAATATTTCAAATGTTAGAATTGATAATGCATTAAAAAGAAACTGACGTAATTCTTTTAATTTCACTTGATAAACAAGAAAGTTTTTTAAAAATAAAAGAATGATTTATGATTAGAATGCTCTTTTTTTAAAATTTCACGAAGGGTATTTTCGAAAAGACTTATCGTTTTGTAGCCATGATTAGATACGAGGACGCTTTCTATTCTGACTTTTACATCCCATTAGGCAGATGGATTTCCGACCGCATATTTAATACTTTGCCACAAACTATGGCTATAGCCATGCAATGTTTCATTAAAATAAATACAGGGTGATCAGCGAATAAGCCCTGATTTCAAAATTAAATATCTCTACAACAAAGATCGATAGAATTATGTAACAAAACTGTAAAAATGCTGTACAAAAGTTTAGAAAATTAAGTTACGAAAATCGGTAGTACTAAACTAAGTACTAAATTTTATCTTAGCTCTCTTTGTTTTGTAGTGATCATCTTGTCAATTTACGAATATGAGCAGGGCCGGCCATCTGGGAGGTGCTATGCATCCGGGCCCAATGACTTAGCGAGGGCCCTTCCGTGATTAAGAATTAAAACAGTTCTGAACGATAATAATGTTACACGTACTAAAAGTCTACAAGCTTGTTTCCATGTGGCTGGTTGAGCATCGACTTGCGCTTTAATCAGGCAAAAATCGCAGTAATATCTATAAAAAGGCGAGGAATGTTCATTTATGAATAAGGAAATCCCCATCAGACATGTTCAGACAGAGCGGAGTGCTCGGCGCCCAGAAGTCGAGGCTGGATTCAAATGGACTTGCAAATCATCAGCCATCTACTTTTGTCTATATCTAATGTAATATTTTTTACAATCCTTCTCATTACCAGTGACTAAATGTAATAAATGCTGAACCCTCTTTCAGCAAATTAAAATAAAATAAAGGATTACCTTCGGTCAAGGAGATGAGGATAATGCTTAAATGCTTTTGTTATATTGAGCATCGAAAAAGAAACTGAAAAAGTAGTCATTTTCCTGGAGTAATTAATTGCAAAAACAAAATCATGCGCATTAAATACATATGCAAATGTTCGGGTTTATTTCTTACTTATTTTTATTTTGCTAAAAATTTAGGTCCCCAAATGATTTTTTGAAACCGGGTCCCTTCATAGAAAAGGCCGGCTTTGTCTAAATAACTAAGAATTAAGTTTTCCTTCGGAAAGACTTTTGAGAAACGAAGGGAATAAACACTTTTTTTCTTCATCTGTATGCAGTTCACATAAGACTATGAATGAACTTGTTTAGTTAGCTGTTCGATGATGAATTGTCATAGCCAAATGACATCACCTCAGAGTAATCTGTGAATTTATTGATATTCATCGCCTGTTGATTTCTTTTCTTTCAAAACTCGGGATCTGTTTTAGGCCGATAAGCAGGTAGAACAATAAGATTTCCAAACATTCGATTATGAGACCTTAACTAAAGCTCTTTCCGTTATAATGAAAGGAATAGCGAAAACGGAAGTGATGTCGAAAGTAAATGGTAATTTTAGAAAATAAATAAAATGAAATAATCCGTCTTGTAACTTTCTTGTTTTTGGTAGAAAAAAGAATTGTGAATCTTAAAAAATTTTGGTTTGCTCCCAAATTTTATTTACAGAATTTTAACTTGAACGCAAGTCGGAAAGTAGCTTAGGACATAACAGATTAACCTCTAATAATTAGCGGAAAATATAATTAATCACTAATAATTAGCGGAGAACATAATTAATATCTAATAATTAGCGGAAAACATAAATTAATCTAATAATTAGTGAAGAACAGAAATTAATCTCTAATAATTAGCGGAGAACATAAATTTATATCTAATAATTAGAGGAGAACATAAATTTTTATCTAATAATTAGCAGAGAACATAAATTTTTATCTAATAATTAGCGGAAAATATATCGAATTAATATCTTATAATCAGAGGAGAGAATAACGAATTAATCTCTAATAATCAGAGGAGAACATAACGAATTAATCTCTAATAATCAGCGAAGAACAAATTAATCTCTAATAATTAGCGAAGATCATTACTAATTAATCTCTAATAATTAGCAAAGAAAATAAATTAATCTCTTATAATTAACGGAGTGTTCTTTCCGATATTTCCTCGTATACTCCATAATAAAAGTATTATTTTCCCTTCCTCATATTAAAATTGGGGACTTGTATTTGGAATTTCATTTTCGGTGTACCGGCATGAATTTTTCGAGCCTCGTAACATAATGAAAAAAATCGAGTATGAGTTTTGGTTGCCTTTTAATTCACTGACTGAAACCATAATTTAACACAAAATTACAACTTTTGAAACAAGATCTCATGTCAAATTTCATTTATTAAAATTTTTGCATTTTAAAGTCATGGTGTTCATATGAATGCGAATATACAGATCGATTGATGATCAATCAATTGAAGCTTTTACGATTCAAAATTTGTTACGGATGTATACTTTAAAGGCTAAAACTGTGTATATAAATTCTACTGATATAACTTATTACATTTTTAGTTACTGTGTTCACTTGTTCTCGGATAGACAGACAGATAAACAACACATTTTGTTTAAAATCTACAAATCTGATATAAAGGCCACATACCAAATCTCATCCATTTAACTGCGTTTTTTTTTTTTTTTTTTTTTTTTTTTTTTAAAAAAAACCAGATTAAGAGAAGTCTGAAACATCAAAATCAGATATCCATATTTTTTGACGACTACAATATTTTCTCTTTGTATATTTAAGTATCCGACTACGTTAAAAACACTGGTTATCGCCCACATTGACGATTTTTTTAAAATTCTTATTATTTCTTGTAGTTCAGACTTTCCCCTTTCTAAAACAGCTTATTTTTTCTAAGAAAGGGAAGGCATGGCCTATCATCCAGGGTCATATATTTTTCAGCTAAAATTTGTCTTTTAATTCAATTTTCTCAACACTTTAATTTTCCTTAAAATTCTCTACCGTTAACATGATATCCCCAAAACTAATAAGGTATTTATGTAAACATTTCAGCGTGTGTTTTAAATAATATGGGTAATGAAATGAACCAGAAGTTCATTATTGGTGAAATACTTTTTCAGTTACAGGTGTTTTTAGAAAAATTAAGTTGTGAATTTATGGAAAAGATGCATATATACGTATATTTTTACTTCTTCGCATCTCAAGATTTTTCTTAGATTTTGGTTCATTTTATTCATCATTATATTCTATAACTTGTGTAGAAAAACAAACAGGATTGCTACATTACAATTTCGGGTAGTGTTAACCGTTTTGGTTCAATTTCATTAAAATTGACAGCAAATTTTCCTGTTTCTCATTATATATTATATTTTCAAAAAATTTCGTTGTATTTAGGGCATTTTGTATTATAACTGACAATACATCTAAAAATAATATTTTTTAATTTTTTTTCAAGAATTTTCCTTTAAACGTAGTCGGATACCTTAAGATACAAGAAAATAGTAAAAGCAAATATGTGCCCTTTTGTCTGTTTCTTCTCTATGAAACAAATTTTTAAGCCTACAACTTCGACATTTGGGAAACATGAACTATGAGATGAAAATGTAAACCTGAAAGTGTTTTTTTTTTTATTTTGAATAAAATTTCAATTACTCAAAAATTAAGATAATTTTTAGCGTTTTCCTTTTCTAATTTCCAAAATTATTTCTTCACACAAATGACGTTTACTTTATCTTAAAATTCAGAAGTTGTCTTAGCATGATACTAGTTTCACAATCATGTAAACATTTTTTTCTAACTTTAAAAACATTTTTCATGCAGTTTGCAATAATACTTTTCAATGTTGGAAAGAAATTAATTTGTTGCGTTTTGATTTTTGTGCAATTAATGTTGTTTCGTTTCGTTCAATTCAATTTATATTATTTTTTCTATTTTAAAATAGAAAAATCAGCCTTCTTTGTAATTTTCCGGTATTCTTCAACATTTCTAAGGTTATTTTCATATTTTGAGCATCAGTAAGCGTTTTGTTAACGTTGGGTTAAAAACGAAACAGAAAATTGATAAATGCGAGTTGTTTCATTGTTCTCGATTTTCATATCTAGATAAATTAACTATACATTAGTCATACGAGTAAATATTATACATTAATGTATACATTATATATGATTATTATCTAAATAAATAAAAATAAATGTTTGTAAGTTTCTTATGCACTGCCGTACTTCTCATCGGATTGCTATAAAGCTTTGAATACTTATTACTGGCACTTGCGGAATGGTTATATAGTAAAATTGTTATTTTCGGATCTATTTACTGGATCTATTAACCAAGGATTATTGCCAAAATAACTCACTAAGGAGACATAACAGATTTGGTAAAGGTACTAAATTCAAGCTAGAAGTTAATATGTCGTAGTTATTGTACGTAAATGCTATGAAAGTCGTTTTCTGAGATAACAGTCTTATTAGAGAGTAGGAGAGAAAGTTTTAGAGGAAATAATCCTATAGGTTTGAAATTTTAACTAAACATTTCCTAAAATTTTAGCTTTTTTTTTGCAGCATTTTCCGGATTATCAAGGCTCAAGGCCAATCACTTCCAGTATGCATATTGAACTAAAAAAATCCATGTTTTTCGCATAACCAGTTGGATGTTACAAGTCGGAACAGTAAAAAAAAAAAAAAGTTTCTACTGAAGACGGAAAAACAAAAAAAATGTTGCCTATCCTAAAGCTCTGGAATATTAAAATAAAAGATAACAGAATAAAAAGTATTTGCCCTTCTCTCTTATAAATCATTCTACTTCAATGAATGTATTCATTTCCGATATGAAAATAAATATCATTATTTCTATTATTCCTAATTAAACAAGATAACTATTTTCAATTCCAAAACGATATTTCCAAAATTATTTCTTTTGCATCAGCAACGCGCCGGATACCAGCGAATACATTATAATTAATATATACTATAAATATTATGCATTAATTATTCATTAATATATTAATTATAAAATAAAAAAATTATTGTGAAATTATTGGCTATTTATTGTTCCTGTATCTGTTCAATTCTGACTCCTATTCGCCCCCAACAATACCATCCAGACCAGTGTGCTTAATTTACGACTATTCTACTAGTGAAAAATATGAAGAAAAAAGAATTCTTTGGAGTGCTACAATCTCTAAAATTTACATCTAACAAATGCACTCGGTACTCGTACGATGAAATTTACAACTGTGCTGTTTTCTGTTGATAAATTTGCTAGTCAGTCATAAATTTTAGAAATAAAAGGCAACGGTAAGACAGATAGACGGAAGACTTTTCCTCTTGCTTTTTTTATTTTTTGAAAGAGAAGACAGCAGACAGATTTTATTGCCCATACTCGAATTTCATTTCCATTCCAACATTTTTCGGAAAGTTCTAGACCTTTTGTCAAATAAATGTTTTCTTTCTGAATCTTATAATATTCACCGGAAATCGAGGTTTCGATTATAAAAGTTAAACTAAAAGGCTTTAAGATTGGATCATTTATTTTATACATTGATGTAATAATATTTCTGTAGAAAGTCGGAAATGACACACACATAGTCGAAAATTCTCGATGAAAATGAATGCTACTTTAAAATAATCTATCCTAAAAAATACAGTAACAAAGATTTTGTTTTCATGGTTTGTTGTTAAATAAAAAAAAAAATAGTTATGACATGAAAAAAGAGATATTTTTATTTACAAACTTTGCTTTTCTTTTTCGTTTTTTTAAATATTAATTTAGGAGTAAATATTTAGATTCGGGTCACATACTGAATACATACGAAGATTTTTTCCATCTTACCTACAAACCTAATGGTGATTTAAATTTAAAAAAGCTCATGAACGCTCCTAATTTAATATGTTAATCGAAACAATCTGTTATATTATAGTTCTCATTGTACAGTTTATCTGTACAATGAGTACAGATAAAATATACCAGGACATGGAGAGAGATATTTTTATTAACAAACTTTACATTTATCTGTAATATAACAGAAATAATCTGTCACATTACAGTTTATCTGTACAATGAGTATAGATAAACTGTACAATGACATGAAGAGAGATATTTTTATTAGCAAACTTTACAGTTTATCTGTACTATAACAGAATATTACAGTTCTCATTGTACAGTTACTTTAAGTTTATCTGTGATATAACAGGAACAATATGTTATATTGCAGTTCTTATTGTACAGTTATTTTCAGTTTATCTGTAATATAACAAAAACAATCTGTTATATTACAGTTTTACAGTTTATCATTGTATTTATCGTTAGCTAAATTTTTGAGCATACAGTCAGTTTTACCATGTTGAAACTTACATGACGGTCTGAGATGGTGCTGTATGAAATTGTTAGCATGAGAGCAGATAAGAAAGGTTTAATAGTTATTAAATTTTGTGTGTTTGTGAGTGTGTGCAAAAAATCGTGATTTTTCAGGAAAGACACCTATGTAGATAAACTTTAGAAACAAAATCTTATCTAAATATAAAATCTGATCCAAATCGTTTGAGCTGTTCCTCATATACCCGAAATAAATAAATTTCTGCATATACAAGAGTTGCTGGTTTCAAGTTATAAGATTAACACCCATTAACTGATTTCCTCTCTTCTTTTTGCATTTATTTTGCTAATCTGATACAGATCTGTCCATTTGAATAATGAAAGGGAAGACAAATTATCCAAGTTACAGACTTAATTGCATTTTATCAGTGACGTCACTTTTACTCTTCTAATGATCACATTGAATTGCGAAATTCGACCTTCAGCTGGGATTGATGAATAAAATATTTAAAAATATAGCATCATATTTCACTACAGATATGTATAAAAAAAGGAAAAGCTTTCGATTTGGCCATTACCATTTGAGAATCATGCTTGATTTCAATATTGCATAAGTAGTAACTTACTCTCAGATAAGGCTAGTCCAGCAATGGTAACCTGCGGCTTTTTTTATGTAAAGTTGCGGCTCTCCAGTTCAATACGAAAAATTAATAATTTACTATCAAAACCCTTAAAAAACAAGAAAAAATATTTTTAAGTACTTAATCTTTCAATAGCTTCTATTAACATAATCGTTAATTATAGATCTCTGTGCTTAACATGACCTAATGAGATAAAATTGTTTGTTAAACTGTTGTTTCCAAAGATGAGACTCCGTGGCCATGTTTATCTTTCAGCCAATTGCATTTCAGTGGTTAATTACTTCATTTTAAAAATCTGAAACAATATTGCGATGAGACTAATGCAACTATTGACATCGGTATAACTTTATTTTCTATTTATTTCATTTTAACTTCTTATTTACTTCAGAATAACTTTAAAAAACGTGAAAGATCAATTCGGTGAGAGACACGAACAATTCAAAACAAACAAAGGTATTTTTGCTTTCATAGTATAATAAATCCTCTCAACACTAATACAAATGAGATCAACATTGAGCAATTTGGGATAGATATTGGATAGCTTCAAATGCAATTGGTAAATTTGAAAACCACAGACTTGTGGAGTGGCAAGTTCACAAACTCAAAAGATAGTTGGAAGAGTTGTAGGTACAGAAATGCAAGCACGTCACGCATTGCAATTAGACAGCTCTAATAGAAATTCCGCGAGTTGAGGCCCTCCTATTCGACGTATGGAATACTTTTCCAGAATGTTAAAGTGAGGTGAAGAAGTTGGCATATGAAGTACTGACGATCTTTTGGTTCTCTTGCATGAATATAATAAAAAGTAAATTTAGAAGTCAACTAACAAATAAAAATCTAGATACGTGCTTGAAACTTAAAACAACAAGCTATGAGCCAGATTTAACCAAACTTTCAAAGAGAATGCAAAGTCAATGCTCCCTTTGATGTAACTATCTATATTTATTTTTATATGAGTAAATATTATTCTGTATTTAAAGCCGATTATTTAAAATCAAACATATATAAACTAATACTTTAAAAAATCGATATTAAATCGAAAATTTTTAGAGGTTCTTAAAAAACTGTAAAATGTTGTAAATTATTTCACTTGGCTCTTTCGTTTCAATAGGTTGCCGACCCCTAGGCGCCTCAAGAATCATTTCTCTAGAACAATTTCAGAAGATACGACAAATGTAAGAGAGAATCGACATTAAAGAGACAAATATTTGTGTTCTTGGGAAGAAACGATTACCGTTGGTTTGAGCAAAATTAAATCCAGCAAAAGATTAAAAGAATCTTTGGCTTGATTTTTAAAAAATAATTGTGATGTTGATTAGAAGTGGCTATTTCAAGGCGGATGAGAAACGCGTGCGTAGAAGAAACGACCGATATGTTACTGCCACTTAAAGGCATTTACAATGTTTTCCCTTTTGAGATAAATAAAAAAAAATTTAGAGCAAAAATGATCGATTTATGATGGGTAAATCATAAATATATATTTAAAACAATAAGTAAAAACTAATGAACTGTTACCCAACCTTCAAGAAGGTTTTCGACAAAATGTCATCAAGGATCGCCAGGCTCTTGATGACGCACTTAGAGTCACAAAATTCCATTCCTAATTCAATATATTTGAGGCATTGTATTGTGGAATTATAGCGTTAACTCGTTTCTGTCAACCGATTGTTGATTTTTTTCATCGGTTGTTGGTTCTCAAACTTTAACAAATGTCTACACTAAAGATGCGTAAAGATATTTATTCTATGCACCAAATCTTATCTGTCTATTCAATTTGTAATTATTGTTTGAACTCATATTAGAGCAGCTGGACAGACGGACTTCTGAACAGCCTTTATTCAAAATTTGATAGAAATCTGAAAATTTGGTATAACGACAGTATACCAAAATTCAACCGTCTAGTTCAACGCATTATTAAGTTATCTTTTTATCACAGATGGACAGACGAACGAACGTTTTTCGAAAATGTATTTTTCGTACACAGGGAGAATACTAAAGTGAGAAATTCGGAGAAACTAAAACGGAGAAATTTGTCAATATGTCGAGTGTATTTATTCACGATGGCTATACTTTCTTTATATTATGTATACGAAAAGGAAAGAAAAAGGGGGAAATAAGTTTAAATTCGCCTCGTTGATACATTTCTCCTTTTTCGACCTCCCTGCGTTCGAAAAATACATTTTTGGAAAAAGTCCGTCCGTCTGTTCATCTGTAATAAAACGATAGCTTAATAATGCGTCGAGCTAGGCGGTTGAAATTTGGTATACAGTGGTTACACCAAAATTTCAGATTTCTGTTAAATTTTAAATAAAATCTGTTCAGAAGTCCGTTTGTCCAGCTGCTCGAATATAAGTTAACACGATAATTAAGGTGTCGTTAGATATCCCAGTCTATCTTAGATAAGATTTGGTGCATAGATTAAAGATAGATAGAAATATTTCAAAGACAGTATTTTTAGTCTCAGGGTTTTCTTTAAAAAAACTTATCAATTAAACTTATCAATTCATAAAGATCTGGAGGCCAAATATTTCGACAAGTGTATAGCGTCTTCCTGGGCGTGGTTCTGTTATTGATTCTTATGGCATTTGCCTTGGACAAGCTGGCTGACGAAGGCAGCGATTTTAAGCCAAGGATGCATCTCTTGTTTTATTAGTGCCAATTAGAGCCAAGAGTACATCTTAGCTACTCACGTATCACATTCGCTTTATCAACCCTTTTTTACAGGAAGCCACATTCTCGCATCTCACTGATAGAAGAACAAAAATGCCTCAACTGGGATTCGAATTCGGGAAACCAAAGTCACGCGAAAACACGCTACTCCTTTGAGTAAACGTTGGTGGTTCTTTTTCTTCTGTGTATATATGTGAGGTGTGTGAATGTGCCCCTCTGTAAAAAGGGATTCAGTCAGCGAATGAAGTAGCGGAGTCGTACTCTTGGATCTAGTTGACGCTACTGGAGAGGCTGACTCGGCTTAAATCGCTGGCAGATAACTGTCAGTAGACTTGTAAAGTGCCATAAGTCACAACAGATATGTTGATGAATACAGCTTTTACTCTTTGCATGTTTCGTATGCAATAAAGTAAAAGGGGAACAGAGATAGATGTAACTAATTAGAAATCGAATGTTTGTTGTTTGCAGCGAACGGCTTGGCAATCAATAGTTTGAATATTTTGCTTATAATAGTTTATTAGAGGGAGTTAAATATAAGAAAGATATTAAATTTAAATTAGAGTTATTATTTAAAAAAAATATTTTTTCATTTTCTTTACCAGTTAGTTTTCGCCTTTACTTTCACATATACATAGTATAAAGAAACTATATTAATAGTTATAAAAAAAAAATCGAATTCGAGAGTTGACAAATTTTTACGTTTTAGATCTGTTAGAGTTTAAAAAAATATATTCTTGGAAAATGTCCGTCTCTCTTTGATAAAGATAATTCAAAAACTATTTGAGCTAGACAGTTGAAATTTAATATGCACTGCACCATTTCTTTTACTTTTTTCACAAATTTTTTTCAGCTTTCTATTAAATTTTGAATTAAATCCGTTTTGAGGAAGTCTGTCTATCTAGAACTTCGAATATAAATTAACACTACAGCTATAGAATGAAGAGAGCTAGATAAATAAAATTCGATAAACAAAATTAACATCTATAGTGTAAGCATTCATCAAATTTTTAGCTGATTACTTGCTGACTATCTGTCGGTCTGTACTTTCAAAAGTAAGTAAATACAATAACTAAAAATCGGAAAGTCGTAAATATATCAAATTCGGTATGGCAGTTTATGACTACAAGTAAAAATTTGGTGTCACATTTTTGTTTCAATCGATTAAGAAAAACGTATCTAAAACACAAAATTGTTTTATAGATATTATTAAAAGCATGCCAGGGATAAATCGCCAGGGATGATACGTTAAATTCGCTAAAAATGATAACCTCAAAACCAAATATTTTTTAATAATTATTGTACAGCTATGCCGTATAAGGTATTCTCTTGGATGACAAATTTATTAGAGACTATGCTAGAAAATTTTGGGATGACCACTTCCGCAGGTATGAAAATATGATTTCCAGCTCTCACCGAAATGGCCAATAACTATTGTAAATGCTTCTCTGGGAAATATTGATTACAAATATACCTATTTGGGGAATATTTACTTGAAAGAAAAAATTCATTTGAGAAAATCGTTATATATCAAGATTAACTATTCCATCTTGATAACAAATGAATTCTATATTTTATGAGCTTCTTGTAGCCCTAACTAGGGTCAAGAGTGCGACTTAGCTACTAAATGCTTCTCATTCTCTTGCACAACCCTTTTTTACAGGTGGGCACAACCCCACTTCTCACAGATAGAACACAGAATAACAACCATGCCCGAACCGGCACTATTTTTTCTCGTAAAACCGTTATATATCAAGATTATCTATTTCATCTTCTTTATAACAAATGCTTAATGGATTTTCTGAACTTCTACGAAACTCAAAGCCAATGAATTCTACTGAAAGATGTCAAATTGTGTTTCAGGGAAATATTGATCACAAATATAACCATTTGCTGAATATTTACTTGAAAGAAAACATTAATTGTATTTGCTATCTCATTTTTCTCTCGTAAAACCGTTATATATCAAGATTAACTATTTCATCTAGATAAACAAATGCTTCCTACATTTTCTGAACTTCTACGAAACTCAAAGCCACTGAATCCAGCGGAACGATTGTCCTTTTAAGATCGCAGCCGTGGTTTTTACTGTCGCGAGCAAACGGCATTTTCTAATCCTTCGCATTCAGAATTTTCAGACCGTGGCTGTGACTTCTGGGAAGAGAGAGAAAAAAAGTCAAAAGTAAAAAAATAAAAACTACATAATGAGGGGAAAAAGCGCCGCACAAAAGAGTGTGTTCAGCACGTGTCGCAAGCTCTGATAAAACAAAGACAGTGCTGAACCTCTGCGGGGTCATGCCCCAAGGACCATTGTGTTTTTGGACAACCGCGCCCACAGACAAAGGCCCTGCGTTTTCATATCTGGTCTCTAGCTGCCGAAACGAGAGGTTTATCACCCTTTTGGCTTTATTTTATCAAGTGCCATGTGAACAGAAAAAGATCTAATAGAGAATGACACCATAAATCAGTCATTCTTTGTAAATAAAAGATAAATTTTCTGCACAGTCTAGAAATCCATGTTACTGAATAGATTTTCTTCATATTTTGCTCTAGAGCATTTTGTAATGGAAGGAAGGTCTTAACCGCTAAACTGTTTTTTTTTAACTATCTAATAAGATGCCGTCTTCTATTTTTGGAATATTTTCTTATTTTGATTTAAATGGAAACCCATTGAATACTTGACTTATCTGTGGATTAGAAGTAATTTTTATATCGAATTATAATCGTTATGAAGGGTTTAATTTTTGCGTACAACTATCGAAATTCGATAAATCGATCCACTTATGGTACTAGGACAAAACGGTTAAGCGGTTAAAGACAATTAATAAAATACTTCAATTTGTATCAATAAAAGATATGAAAATGTTATTATTGAGAACACACAATGCGATTCCTCTAAAAAACACTTTTGACTTGGAAAAGATGGTCGATTTTGAATAAAATATATCGAATTGAATATATTATCCTGCTTTTTGATTTAGAGGTTTAGAATCATCCAAATATAAATAAAGTAGATATAATTTCAAGAATTAATTTCTGAATAAATTCTCATTCCCCAATTATAGAATTACAAATGAAATAAGTTCATTCTTTTTTAATAAATAATGACGTTTAAAATCCTAATTCAAAAACACAGTGAAGGACTTTCAGAATTATAATGCTTGTTGTCCAGATGTCACCTTCATAGGAGTTCTATCCGATTGATTGCAGATTTAAAAATAATTCCCAACTAACTTACATTAAATCTGTACCTTTTTTTTTTAACTACATTATGCGGAACTTTTAAAGATGAATTCACAGCTCGATTCGCCACATTAAAATTAAAGAAATTTATGACCAATATTTTTGAGTCCATATTAATTTTTTAATAAACTATATTAGTTTACCATCGTTCATTATTCATTTTAAAATAAACTGTACACATTTCTGCCTTACAATATCGTTAAATTTTGGATATTACTCATGCCAGCATATTGATTTCAAATTTTGGATGAAGAAAGGCAGGTTCGAAGACATTGAAGATTTTTCCTTTTAAAGTTCACTTTATTCTTCCTCCGGAGGCAGGCAGCATATTTACAAGCAGCGCGGACATTCAGACACAGCGAAAAAGGACGAAATTAATTTTTCCTCGTGTTATATAGCATATTTTGATAGAGAAAATATTACAGAGCTAATGCATGATTAAGACTCTCATGGGGATTTCTGACCATGTAACTTTCAATGCAGGAGAAACACAGGGATCTTTTTGTAAAATTATTTGTTTAGGCCAGCAACTCTCACCGTGGGATTCGCTGACAAAACATTTTTATCAATCATTTCTTGAAATAATTAAGTAGATAACGTGGAATCGGATCAGGAAATAAATGAATATTTTTAGAATGAAGTTAATAAGGGCTAAATTGAGCTAAAAACTAAGAAATTAAATAATTTTAACTTTTAAAATCTCATCTCACCACATTATATATAATATGTATTATATTTTATATTTTATATATTATATATATCGGTTTATATTATCTTATGCTCTTATGTTGTTTTTTTATATTTGAAATGTCTTAATTAGAGTTTTTTTTAAAAATCTGATCGCTTTAATTTCGTGTAGTCTCCTTTAATGCTGCAAGAGAAAAATCAAATCAAATTCTGAAAATGAAAATCCAATTCTGGCATACATAGATATTTATTATCATTTAATAATCACGTGATACGAATATTTAATGCATTTTAATGAAGTATTACCAAAATTATTCTAAAGTCATGACGTGGGATATTATTTAATGTGGAGAAACACAATTCAAAATTTCTTGATTTAAAAAAGTTTTTCTTTGGTTCCATTTTTTTAGAAAATCCATTCTTTAGAAAAATAATTGCTTCTCGAAAAGAATAGCCATATTACTGATTCTTCGACTCATTGATATAAGGATTCAAATCTCCCATCTTTAATACACCCACTGGGTTAGCAAGAATCAACCACCATGCCGGAAGCATCTCAGTCCCAATTATGAGGTGTGTGTGTGTGTGTTTTTTTTTTTGAAAAGTATAAACTTTAAACTGACATTAATCCATTTTAAAATGATGTAGTTCGATATAAAATTGTCGTATAACTAACAACATCACACATTCTTTGAATTAATTCAATTATTATATTAAGCCAGTTAGATGGGACATTTCCTAAATGTAACTATTTACATTATAGAAACAAAACATTTAAGCAGTTACTGAGATTTTTTCTGAATTAAAAACAATTTCATTTGTAGTATTTGTGATAAGTAAAACATGCAATGGTAATGAAGAAGAAATTTTGTATTAAAAACAGTTACCCATCACAAATTCCAAAAGTTTTTATTTATAAATGAAACGAGAAATGGACTGGTTTTAAAATATAAAATTAACAAATATTAAATCAGTACTAGTATTAATTATTCAACATACAGTAATAATTTCACAAAGCGAATCCCATTTTTTTAAGTGAAGACGAATTTCATCATACTGAACCGTTGAAAAATGGCGTACAATTCAGTATTTTCTTTCCAAACCATGGGAGGATTTAAACCACACCGTTGATAAAACTGAGTCTCGAACATGAAGGCTTGATTCCCCACAATATTTTTCAATCCGATCATTCGAAATAAGACCGAGAATATGAAAATCTGTTGCTTTTATGTGGTTGCCATTTAGGATATATATACCAAAGAAATACAATAGTAAAAGATGAATTAAATATGGTATCTGATATAATTGTTTAATTTGGTTTGATCCTTTTATGAGTTAAGGTATCCGGCTAAGTAAAAAACACTGCTTATCGACCACATGGACGATTTCTTTTTAATTGTTACTTTTTGTAGTTTAGACTTTCTTCTATCTAAAACAGTTTACTTTTTCTAGGAAAAGGAAGGCATTACCTTCCATTAAGGGGAATTTTAAGGAAAAATTTTTTAGCTGAAATTCACCTTCAGTTTTCTCAAAATTAATTTTTATAAAAATTTTCCACCGTTAACGTGATAAATCAAAAATAAAAATTTCAGCGTGTGTTTGAAATGACATGGGCAATGAAATGAACCAAAAGTTGTATTATTGGTGAAATAATTTTTCATGAATAGGTAATTTAAGAAAAATTAAGTTGGTGAATGAATGAAAAATGCATAAATATTTATTTTCTTACCCATAACTTTTTTGCTACACAAATTTTTTCTTTGATTTTGGTTCATTTCATTCATCATTGCATTCTATAACTTGTGTACTAAGAAAAATACGATTGCTGCATTACCATTTTGAGTAGAGTGTTAATCGTTTTAGTAAAACTTTATTAAAATTTACTACACATTTTCCCATTTCTCAAAAGTTATTGTGTTTTCAAATAATTGTTTTTGTATATGTATAATGTTTATTAAGGTCAATACATCTAAAACCATAAATAGTTTTTAAAAAAATCCAATTTTTCAAAATTTTTCCTTTGAACGTATTCGGATACCTTAAGTTCTTAGTTTCAATTAAGAGACTGCTACATCAAGTTTATACGAACACTATAAAAATTCCAAAGAAAGTATTTTCTTAAGGTTCTGAAGATTTAAATTTAAATTTACTACACATCTTCCCATTTCTCAAAATATATTATATTATCAAAAATATTCTTTTTGTATTCATAGTTTTTATTATGGACAACACACCTAAAAATCATAAATAGTTTTTAAAAATCTAATTTTTTTTAAAAAATTTCCTTCAAACGTAGTCGGATACCTTATATCAAATTAGCATAATAAAAATAAATAAAATTAGTAATCAATGAATAAATAATAATGATAAAACATGTATAGATAGTAAAGAAGATGCTTCTTAAGAATAAATTAATTGAAAAAAAACTATAACTCAGAACAATTATAATTCAGTACGAACATTTTTAGGAGTCAATTCCTTTAAGAAATAAAACATATTTTAAAAAAAATTCGAAGATGATAATACATTTAGTTTTTGAAAATTCGTTTCATTTTTTTTCAACATCGAAAATTCATTAAAGAAGTAATTACATTTGGCACTATGCGATTGAATTTTTATGAATTAACAACTAAAATCGCCAATTTGGCTGGAATTTGGCGATTGCATGCTTCAGATCACTTTCCGTATTTCGAGCATTTTTTTACTGTTTGCACTCCGTGAGAAAAGTGTCGCAACTTCGAATAGGAGAAATCAATTTTGAATATTGTCAGTATGTTTTAAAGAAGCCATTAAATATGTTGAATATACAAGAAAAAGTATTTTTATACCGTCTGGAGGCATGGATTACAGGTATGGAATTTGTGATTATTATTTTAATTATTATCTCAATTTTTTTCTCGCATAATGTTGAAAATAACTGGAACTTTCTAAAATCATTCTTTTGAATTAACTGAATTAAGGTATCCGATTACTTTCGATGGAAAAATTTTGAATAATTGGATTTTTTAAAACTATTTATGGTTTTTAGATGTATTGTCAAATATTAAAAAAATATTTGTCAACATAATATATTTCGAGAAATGGGAAAATTTGTCGTAAATTTTAACGAAGTTGAACCAAAACGATTGACACTCTACACAAAATTGTATATCAGCAATCCTATTTTCCTTTGTGCACAAGTTATAGTATATAAGGATGAAAGAAATGAACCAACCATCTAAGAAACATTTTGAAATGCAAAGAAGCTGTGGGTAAAAATATACGTATATAGACAATTTTTTCCATAAATTTACAGCTTAACTTTTCTAAATAGACCTATAAATAAAAAAGTATTTGATCAACAATAAAACTTTGGGTTCATTTTATTGTCCATATTATTTAAAACACACGTTGAAATTTTTACGTAAATACCTGTATTAATTTTTGAGAAAATGGATGGCAAAATTTTAGCTGAAAATATGTTTTGCTTAAAGTTCCCCTGGATGATAGGTCAGGTCTTTCTTCTCCTAGAAAAAATGTTTATGAAAGAGGGAATTCTTAGCTACAAAAAACAATAATAAAAAATAAAAAAAATTAGCCAATGGGTTCGATAGCCAGTGTTTTTAACGTAGTCGGATACCTTAAGTAAATAGAATTTTTTAGAAATTTAAGTCGGAGCCTTATAAGATCGATGTGAACTACCTATTTGAGAGTACAGAAAAAAATTCCTCAAATTAAAAATATAAAAAAAGTATATAGAGGTGATTAACGGTTTTACAACAACTTTCCCCCCCTTTTTTTTTTACTTTCTCGAATATATATATATATATATATATATATATATTGAATTTGATAATTCTGCAAATATATGCCTCAAATAAATATATTCTTCAATATATCTGCTTCAAAAAATATAAATTTTTCAGTAATGCTTCAAACCTCACTGAAGCTGGAAAACATATTTTTGACATTATATATCCATGAACACGAAAACTTAGAAAAAAAACCCGTTTCGAGTTAGAAACGTTTGATATAGAGAAAGACAACCAAATTTGTAATTTCTGTTAAATTTTGAACGTAATCCGCCCATCTGTCTCTCTTATTGGCCGTTCGATAACAAATGAGCTCGATAACTTCAAAACGTACTGGGCTAGGTTGATAAAATTTGGTACCCGGGTTAAACATCTAAAAAATAGATTGTTATTAAATTTTGATCCAAATTTGAGATAAAAATTTGGCATGGCTTTGACTGTATTTTAATCTGCATTTTTGCGTGCATGTAAACAAAATAACTCATTAGCCAATGAAGTTTGAAACATTATTTTGTGACTATGACCGTAGTTTTGTTGTAAATTGTGCTGTCAAATTGTCTGCAAAAAGACTTAAAGATAAAGACTAAAATAGATAAGATAATAAAGAATAGATAATAAATATAAGACAAAAATAGATATTCTCACAATAGATTCATTAAAAAGGAAAAATGCACGCCAAAGATCTACTTTCGTATCTACTGTTCGCCAATGCCAATATTCAGGACCTTATTCAAGATACACAATTTTATGCGGGGAGTGGGAATAAAATTAGTGGCAGAATATGAGAGAAAGTTTCGGGGAGACCAATCCAATTGTTTTAAGCTTATAATATAATAGTAAATCTTTCGCGAATATTATAATCGATGCGGTAATCAGCTGTTAATGGAATTAATACATTATTGAAGTGTGGGTTATTAATGGAATTAACACGGTAGTACATAGTTAACATCTAAGTAAAACCGTAGATAGAAAAGCGCAGATATATGGAGTTAATTATTAAAAAACTCTTAGACAATAGGAAACACTTATTTCGATATTCCTTGTGCATCCAACTAGTTTGAGTACTATCCTATTAAATTACTATTACATTTGATATAGGGGTCATATTATATACATGGTAAAGCAGAAGGTGTTATAGGCTTAGAACTTTTCAAATATTAAACATATCCCAATATGAAAAAATTAATGGCAAGTAAAAAGTTGTAACCAATTTTACTGTCCCAAATTGAGCATGTGTAAAAAAAAAAAGATTAAGGTCTTTTGATTATAATACTTTTCTAGATTCGAGAATCCATGAGTTTGAAATAATCAGAAAACTAAAGATCTTTTTCCCTAATCAAAATCAGTGTACCTATTTCGCCAATTATAGAAGTTCGTGATCCCTAAATAATTTATCAAATCCAAAATATATTATCAAGTAAATTGTGTCGGAAAATTTTAATAAAGAATTAGTTACTGTTGATACTTTTAAGACAAATTTTTTGCCTCGTGAAATACATATCCGAAAAAGAAAACTTCACTTTTTGTCCATAGAAATTCTAAATATTGTTAATTAATGCTTCACATTTTGCTAAATCAGTATTTTTTTTTTTTTTTTTTTTTTACTTCTTTGAAAATAAGAATAATGTGTTTTTTCCAATTCGGCACAAAATTCAGAGAAATCCATTATCTATTCAGTATGAATATTAAAATATATTTTACTTCTATATTTACAGTACTAAATCAAGACAACATCCTGTGTAAATTAAGGTATCCGACTGCGTTCAAAACACTGGTTATCGACCACATTGGCGATTTTTTTTATTGTTATTTTTTGTAGTTCAGTCTTTTCTCTTTCCAAAATAATCTATTTTTTCTAGGAAAAGGAAGGCCAAACATCTCATCTAAGGTAATTTTAAGTAAAACGTATTTTTCTGCCATTTGTCTTCAATTTTCTTAAAACTTTAATTTTCATAAATATTCTCCATCGTTTACATGGTATGTCAAAAACTAATAGTTATTTACATAAAAATTTTAGAGTGTGTTTTAAATAATGCGTGCAATGAAATGAACCTAAAGTTTTATGGTTGGTGAAATACTTTTTCACTAATAAGTTTTTTAAAAAAAATTAAGAGGTGAATTTTTGGAAAAAAGGCATATATACGTATATTTTTACAACTGCATTGAATCTCAAACGTTTTCTTAGATTTTGGTTCATTCATTCATCATAATATTCTATAACTTGTGTACAAAGAAAAATAGGATTATTGCATTACCATTTTGTGTAGAATGTTAACCGTTTGGATTACATTTCATTAAGATTTATTACAAATTTTCATATTTCTCAAAATATATGATACTTCCAAATATTTTTTTTTTGTATTTATAGTATTTTGTTTTATAATTAACAATACATCTATAAACCCCACTTTTAAATAATATTTTAAAAATCCAATTTTTCGAAAAATTTCCTTCGGACGTAGTCGGATATCTTAATCATTAAAATTTAAATTTTATTTAAAATTCAAAGCGTAATCATATATGCTTGCGTTCCCCTCACAGAGAAATAAACATTTGAGAAGGACTTCAGGCAGTTTTCTGCTTTCACAAATAAGATCTGATTAAACATCAGATGTTTGTTCCTTTGTTTTTAGAAAAACACAGTTTCAGTTGGCTCTCAAATTGTAACCAGCAGGTGTGGTCTTTCCAAAAATTTCTCATTTACACTCTAATAAAGGTAACTATCCCAGGCAACACTTTGACGTACAATAGTTACGAAATATTACCCTTTGGAGGGAAGTTAGCATTTTTGCCGAATTCACTGTATCATCTTTGGCGAGTTATTTGGCGATAAACCTTTGGCATCCTGTTATTATTGTCCGTGTACTGAATTTGTTTTTAATGCATTTTTACCGATAGATTTAAATAATTTGGCGCTACATTTGTAGTTATAAAATTATATGCCAGATTTCATCCATTTAAGCCATTGCGTTTTTGCGTTTCTGAAAGTACAGACCGATTGATGGTCAAAGCCTCATTGGATTTGACAAGTGTCTAGGCTATATCAGTTTTGTGAATTGCATTTTATCTATCGAGCTCTCACTGTTATCATGCTAGTGCATATTCGATCAAACGGGCAAACAGATTTCGTTAGAACGGATTTTGCATAGAATTTGATCTTCAAATTTGGTTTTAGTTTAGTTATACTAACGTCCCGTTAAATCAGTATCAGTATTAATTCATTAATTCAAGTATCAGTTTATCAGGAGTCAAATCTTGAAGGATATGTATCTCCTCTGCAATTTTCATCCAACTGACATTTCAATATCAATTCCAGAGTTGTGTTTAGTAATATTAACGTCCCGTTTTGAAGCAACACTTGGGATTTTTTGCGACGGACCTCGTTATTTTGCACCCCCCTCTCCACACCAACGGGAGGACGTTTGGCCAAACAGATTCAACGTGCAAGTGACCCCTCACACGGCGGTTCTTCGGTGAAATCGATTCTCGAACCTAAAACCCACCGGCTCCGAAGCCGAAACCTTACCAACAGGCCATCGCTACCTCTGCAAATTTGGTGTAAAGGCCGTATATCAAATTCAACCTTCCAACTCAAAGCGTTTTTGAGTTATTTTTTCACAATTTCCAAATTGAGTTTGTCGCACTCATAGGGGTGGGGAACTAAAACTTGGTTTCGTTAGAATCTCTTTGAATTGTTTGACGATTACAAAACCTTCCCTACACTATTTATAAGAAAAAGTAAAAGCTTCTGAATCCTATATGTTATCCAGCATTTTATTGAAAACATTTGAACTTATAAAATTATGGGGAATACGAATTTAATACATTAACATTTCTCTTAAAGGCAGCAGATTGCTTGCACCCCCTATAAATGGCGTCAAGGGGTGCAATCCTGCCTGTTCCACCTAAATTACGCAAACTGGATAAGGTATAATATATCGTTGGCCGACATGATTAAGTTAATTCTATTAATATGATGGGGGAACAATTAGTCTCTAAAAGCGGCTGTTTATATTTTATGCAAATTTATCATCAATCATGACTTTGTAAAATGTTAAGTAAAAAAGGGGAGATCAAATATTGAAATAAAATAAAAAACACCAGACGTCTTAGAAAATTTTCCTTTCAGTATAAACTATTCACTCTTTATAGATACTTCAATAAAGCTCTTTTATCATTTCTAAGAGTTATTTTTAAAGCCTTGTCCTATTATTTTTTGATACTTTGAGATTTTGAATATTTTTTTTACCAAAATATTTCTTTGAAACCTATGCTGCAGAATCAAAACAGCATTGTAAGTAATTAAAATGTAATGAAAACGTTAAAACAGTTTTTCCTCAAAGAAAACAATGAATATATACTATTAAAAATACTCGGAACTGCAAAGCATTAAATGTTAAGCATTGCGAATTTCAAATATATATATGTGTGTGCGCGTGTGTTGTACTTCAACTATAGTTCTATAGTTGAATTATATTACTTCAACATATAAAAGTGTATCATTATGTTAAAACTTTATTCAGAACAAGATTTTTGTTGCTTTTCTCTTCGGATTGCTTTTGCATTTATTTTCGTAACAGAAAAGTTTCTTTCAACTTAATAAGCAGGTTACAAAAGCATCGCGACTTTCAACGATATTTGATCTCGTTAGGGTGTATGTAAAAAACCTTCAAAAGAAGCAAAAATCGTTAGAAATTAGACTAATTTCTTATTATAAGCAGACATTAGGGATATTTTGAGATGGTCCTTATCATTTGGAAATGGTGTTAGATCCCAAGTATGACATTGAGATTAACATCCCACTCCTTAACACATACGCCAATGTTTAACATCAGAACTTACTTGCATCTGCTCGACAAACGTAGCAGGTCTTTGAAAATAGGCTCCGATGATTATCGGTCCTTTACGACCTTGAAACTGACCCTTTACAACCAATCCACACTACCAGTAATAAAGATGAGTAAATAATAATAATAAATAATAATAAATTAAATAAAAATAATAATAAATTAAACAAAAATAATAAATAATAATAAATACATAAAATAATATAAGGCAACAACCAGCATTTATGTAAAATGTATTTATTAATATTTAAAGAGACAAAACGGAACTAAAACATTTAACACACAAAAAGATACAGAGCGTGAGCTGTACGTCTTACAGTCTCAGTTTCGAAGTCTCGTCTGCCTCAATGGCTGTGAAGCATCACGTGATTAATAATGCAACATGGCCAACATGGCGCCATACAGGATGCGATCCGAGTTGAGAGATTTTAAGAAATTCCCACAATAATAATAATAATGCTTTTACTGTTTTTGAGTTTTTAATGAAGAGGCCCTTGATTGACTTTTCAATAAACAGAAAAATAATGCGCTTCATATCTTTTGGTATTCATTACGATTCTTGGATCTCCATGTTCAGATTCCATAATAATATATTTTTCTTTGATCTAGGTTCAAATTTTCTGGCCATGAAAAATTGATTCAAGGCTCACATCGCTTCCTGTAAGAAAAGCAATGCCTGATTGGGATGAAGCCTGCAATGGAAAATACCAAATTCTCACGGCATTTCTTCTATGCTGCATTCAGTTGCCCATCACTTTCAGCGACCACCTGCTCCACCTTTACGGCTGGACACCTCCACACAGATGTCGCCTTCCACCCCAGAACAGCACAGCCCTCGGCCACGCCCTTCCCTGGCCCATCGTGGAGGTAAAGGGCCGCAAAATGTTCGCTTCCTGTTCTATGTACATAGACCCCGATGACCACTTAGCCGGCGTCCAGGCCTGTAGCAATGGGTGGGAATATCTTCACAGTGAAGAAGAGTGGACACTCATCACAGAGGTAAAAAAAAAGGGATTTAAATACATCAAATATGTTGTGTAATTCAGAATTGCAATTCTAATTATACTTCAGAAAACTGACATATTGCAGTTGTATGATTATGTCAATAAAAAAAATGATTTGGATGTTCTACCGTGCCCATTTTGAAAGGATAGAAAATTGCAGTTGTATAATTATGTTAATAAAAAAAAATGATTTGGATGTTCTGCAGTGCCCATTTTGAAAAAATAGACCTCAATTTTGAAATCATTAGAATTTTTTTATTTATTGAAAAGTCTTTCTCCAATAAAAAAATTCCTCTGGGCAAGCTGGGAGGCAAAGGAGTAACCGTAACTGTTTTCTTCGGCCCTCTATCGGCGGCTGCCATGAACAATCAGTCCTTGTCTTGGAAGCGGGAGTAAAGAATGACCCCGAGTGTTATTTTAATGCATGTATGTTAAATGTTATTGTCCTAAATAGTTTTGACCCCATGTTAATCATATCCTTTAATGTCATTAAAGGTATTTTAACTCAATTGGATGATTTATTGATTTTAATAGTCTACCCTGACAAAATTAAAATTTTGGCGCCCTTTCGGTCATAAAATCTAGATTCCTTTATATCTAAGTTATTATCTGGCAACATCAATTATTGGAGGCAGAAACAGTCAATATTAGGTCTTGAAAATTCCTTTTCATCTCCTAACTTCTAAGATATTGCAGTTATCGAAAACCTTGAAGTACAAAAGTTGTTCATCTTGACACATTCGCTGCCACGGAATTGCCTGTTCGTTACAAATAATATAATTGTACCAAACCATCCATGTTATAAGATTACACCATCTCTACTATAGATAAAAGATAGCAAAGACGAGATCATCTAATTAGATAGATGGTCCTGACATTAGGCGTGGGTAGTGGCATTCAACGTGTTAATGAAGCCCTAATTTGGCTAATTCGGATTTTTTTTCTATCTTCAGTATTAAGAAAGTTATGGCGAAATGACAATTTCACCACCCCAACATTTCTTCCTCATTTGAACTAGATGGGTCATTAACAAACTCGCCTGAGATTTTATATTTCTTATAACATATTCCAAGCCAGTAAAACTCCAAATAAATTATCCTGTTGTAGCATGTTACTTAACACTTATCTTTTCTTTTGGAAGCTAGATGGCGATGCCTAATAAGGCTATTCCATATGCCATCCCATAATGCATTGCGCATGGCGAGTAATCAGAATGAGATGTGATACCGTACTGTTAAGCTGCGAACGTGAATGTCTTGTGTTTGTCCAGTGTGCGAATGTGGTTATGTTATCAGAAACATTTCTTTAATAAGTCCTGTTGCTTCCTGCACAGATCATAATAATTTACATTCTACCACACAGTAATAATTATATATATAATGTAATCAAAAATATAAGCATTATGAAATTAAAATCAAATTCTGAAAACATCTAAAATTAAAATTATTTCGGAAACGAAACTAAATAACAGCATCGGAACAAAAAAATTCCGGAATTAAACTAAAAAAAAGTTTAAAAAAAGCAAAGACTTGGCATTTATTAATAATTTGTATATTATATATATTTCAAACGTCTTGACGTGAGAATCATTGCATTAGGTTGTCCTCCTATAGGAATCTACCTAAATATTGCTATGAATTCAGTTGATGAGATATAATAATATTTTTCTATGTACTTAATCATTATCATAATCCTGCATTTGTGTCGATTCCTGTTTAAAAAAAGTGGTTGAATAAAACCATAAATAAAAGACAAGAAAAAACCGCATGGTTAACCCTGAATTTTGCTGTGGGTTTATGTCAGTGATACCACGTATCTGAGAAAAAATACAAAGTTTTAGTAATCTTAAGCAAAAGATCGTTGATGCTACAAGATAAGCTCTCTTATTTCATGCCCATGACAATACACTGAAGTCTGATTTCTTTCTGTAATTAATGGATCCAGAGCCAACCTTCTCTATGAACGGTTGCAAAAAACCATTTAAAGCCCTAACTTTTTAGCAAAAAAAAAAAAATTAACGAACATTTGCATATGTATTTAATGTCAGTAATCTTGCTTTTGATAGTAATTACACAAGAAAAATTACAATTTTTCCAATTTCTTTTTTTATACTTGGTACAGCAAAAGCATTTAAGCATTATACTCATATGCTTGACCGAAGATAATCCTTTATTTAATTTTAATTTACTGAAAGAGGGTTCAGCATTCATTATGTTTAGTAACTGGCCATGTAAAGGATTGATAAAAAATATTACATTAGATATAGAGAAAAGTAGCAAGCTGATGATTTGCAAGTTCATTTGAACTCACCTCAGCCTCGACTTCTGGGCGCCGGACACGCCACTCTGTCGTAACATGTCTGATGGGGATATACTTAATCATTAATGAACATTTTCCGGTTTGTTTTATAGATATCATTGCGATCTTTGTCTAATAAAGGCGCCAGTCCATGCTCAGCCAGTCACATGGAAACAAGCTTGTAGACTTTTAGCATGTGTAACATTATTATTGTTCAGGACACTTATAATTCTTAATCACGGTAAAGGACCTTCTTGCATTCAGCCGACCGCCCCGCCACCACTGAACGTAGCAATATCGACAGGATTTGCTATGGTCGACTGCTGAAAAGTATTGTACGACCTTACATTGACCGAACAGTCAAATTAACATTCCTTTCGGGGCAGTAAATAGCTATCTTTCTCCCCACCTGCACACTTTCAAACAGTTGGAATGAAGCTTTCAATCTTTAACATCGTATCCTTCAGGGTTTTGAGATGACCTGGTCCCATCAGTACTGTACTTAAATCATTATTCACAATCTTCAGGTCCTTCCTTAACTCTGACATCTCCATACATACTACTAAAAATAGTGGTAAACCATACCCATTTTTCCACAAATGCATTTATTTCCTTGCGTTGATCCAAATCTTTGGAAATAGGCTTGAAATCTGCCATGTCCAGATATTATTTGGATTATAAGTGGATGGTATTTTAATTTCCGGATTAGGAGTAATGTCGAAAGTGAATCTTCCTTTTTTTTGGATATATATTATCTGTAAAACCATCGTAGTTTTATTTATCCTCTCAATTCCCCTTTTAAAACACCACTACTGTGGGGGAACCTTGGTAGCGGGACCCGGATGATTAGCAATCCCCCCCCCCTCCTCCTCAGATGGCCGGCCCTGAATGGACCTTATAGAGGTATGCCTAATGAGCCTCCTCTTCATTTCCCGAAAAATAATTTTTTTTTTTCAATATTTAGTCCTCATTTAGGAGCTATTTCCACAGGTTGACCATAAATAAATTTATAAAAGTCTTTAGTTATGAAATAATTTCAAGATATACTGAATTATGGCATCCATTTTACTAAATCCGTTCTTTCTTGGAAAGAATCTAGGATCATTTTTTATTTGCTATTTTCTAGACAGTCATTTTCCGATAAATCATAACTGAGCTACAAAAGTGCAAGAAATCACTTTCAAGGCAAAAACATTCAGATTTCGAGCTGCTTCTACCAAAAGATTTATTTATCATAAAAGTTTCCACTCGTACTTTGTACTAAATTTTGTATCTGACTTTAATTTTAGATTTGTCTGCGAGTAAAAATACTTAGGAACAAAGTTTAACACATTGCGTGCGCAATGTACCGATAGCGGGAATTGTACCGATAGCGGGCGTTTGGCGCATACATTTAGTTATTCAGTTAAATCTCAATAAATTGAAAATTAGCTCATTTTTTTAACCAACTTTTCTATCTTATGTTGAAATATATAAATAACAACCATAAGATTTTTGTAAACAAAAAATATATTTTTAGGGGATAAATTTATAATAGTTTCGGCTTCGTTTTCCTGTCTGTGCCGTTATTTTTGTACCATGTTGTTACACTAACCCGTACTAGTATGTGACCCGCGCTCAAGTATCAACCGTCAGAAAGCGTACAAGAACGTGTCCGACATACAATGTTTGAAACAAAAAATGGCTCTTTTCAGAAGTATTTAATTTAAGAGTTGATAAATATTAAGTTGAGCGAGTGTGTTTTATTGCTAGTCATGCTATTTAAAATGCGTCACGGACACTTTCTTTTCGTTTTGCTTTTTCAAATTCAGATTTACAAATTCTTTTGTAATTTCACATCAACTAAAATTTGAAATTTTTTCCTGTTAGCCTTTGCTACAATATGGAGGTTCGGTAATATCGCCAACAATTTAGATAAACGAAATTTGACATGCTGTGACATTAAGATTTCAAATCCGTTTTAAATTTTAAACTAAGATGATGAAAGAGGATATGTGTAACAGAAAATACAAACTGGATTTTCTTAATGAAGCCTCTAGACTAAATATATATATTTCCTTATTCGTTAAATATCTAAAATAGGAGAGAGAAAAAACTCACCGGTTTCCTAATTCCAAAAAGAAAGCATTTATTGAAAAAAAAAGACAATAGAAAATTTGTTCGTGCTTTAAAAAAAAGAATTTAACGAGAAAAGAAAAAGAAAATGCCGTGAAAAATATTATCGATATCGCTACTAATAAAAAAGATGAAAATGTTTATATTTGTAGCTGTTTTACTAGCGAGGCCACTTGATTCACAGATACCAAATTTGAGATATTATATTATCGGGTCGATCTTATTTTAGCCCACCTTTGGCGAATAAGAATTTTTTGGCGAAAGGTAAGAATTCCTTTTTCTTAACCTTTTAATTCAAATACTTTCGATTTGGCGAGATTTTGAAAAAGTCACCAGAGGTGGGCTAAAATAGGATTTTACCTATATTATCTATATTTTTATTGGAGGGTGGAAATAAGCAACTTAAAGCAAATTTTTTTTTTCAAAATTTAAATTCTATTCTACAAATTAAGCTAAATTTTGGTGTTCCTCCGGCAAATGAAAATATAAATTTTACGCCTTTTCAAAAAATCATCTTTTTCTCGCGATATCAATTTATTTAAAGCGTATTTTTTCTGAACTTTAGCAATTATAAAAAATAATTTTTTTGTTTGACTTCCAAAGATAGATTACGTTTTTATCCTGAACCTTTTCAACCCCTGATCCCCTTTTCAAACCATTTTCATTATTTCGTAAAATGCTTAATTGTGAGATTTTCTTTTATAGTTGAAAGCTAAAGAAAAAGGATTCTGTTTAGTATCTGTGAAGTCCATGAGACAGAAAAAAAAAAAATGAAGACACAGTATTACAAAATTTGTAAAAAGATGAACAACGAATTTGCATTTTCAATAGCGCTATGACGTCATGGGCTAAGCCTCCATTAAAAAGGGTCATGTTCATGATAAAAAGAGTATATGCAAGACTATTAGATACCTTAACAACTGACAGATTGATAGAATCATGAGCCTGAATGTTATGTCTGAATTATTTAATCGACAATAAACTTAGCCGATATGACCGACAAATCAATTTCTGTCGCCAAAGGCGACTATAGTTTAATAGTAGAAAAGTTAAAATGTTTTTAAAATGTCATAACCTCTGTATCCATTATACACAGTGAGATAGAAATGAGAATCTTCAGAAACTGGATTTTAATATCAGTTTGATTTGATACGAAACTCGTCCTCCTTTCAGTGGGACCTGGTCTGTGAGCGCGAATACCTGATGACCCTTCTTCCGTACGTGTACACGGTTGGGACGATGCTGGGAGGACTGCTGTTCGGAGTCCTTGCTGACCACTACGGCCGAAGATTCAACCTCCTCGCCGCGCTCTTCCTTCACACGGTTCTGGGACTCAGTCTGCACTTCTTTTCTCTCTTCACTGTTTTTGCTGTGGGGTACTCGTTACAAGGAGTTTTAGTCACGGTAAGATTATATTGCAATTTTTGTTTAAACATTTTCTATACAGTGATCTCTCGTTTACACGTGTTTGCCACAACTACGTGGCAGCAGAGTTGCAAATGACATAAAAATAATGATGCCTTCGGAAGAAATCACTTTATTTCAAAAAGCTATTCATCATCAATTCAGTTTATCATGCATAAAGACAATTTAACAAACAGGAAAATTATTATACTCCGAGCAGACAACGCATGCCTTCAAATATTGAATTAACAGAGTTTAAGTCGAGAGAGTTAACTATCCGAGGATACTATTAACAGAGTTATATCTATGACAGCATTCTATATAGAGCAACCTATTAACAGAGTGCATCAAAGCCTGAACATCTTTTTTAAATATCAAACATACCGGAAGTCACAGCCTACCCGATGACTTCCGATCAGGTGATCAATAACACAACGTCATGAAAACCACGTGACGATTTACATAAAGGGGGATGAGACAGTTTATACTTTTTGGTTAACAACACGCTGTAACGATTCAGCTTCTTCGCGGCCTGATCATGGTCAGTTTTTTTTCGATCGCTCCATAATTGCCAATTCCAGACTGGACTCCTCAATGTCTAGGTTTTATGGCGATGTAATTACTTACAGATGGACAGGTGGAGAACCCTCCTTCTAAGAACGGACATCTAGCCCTTTAGAGGGAGTCGGGATAACGGACCACCGGTGCACTAATCGAGTCTGCGACAGAGATGTGCAGCCTGCTTTGTTCCCGTAGTGAACATTCTACGAACATTCCTGCGGTCAACGGAAAACCATTGAAGTTTTGCTGAACGACGATTGGAGAATCGGAGCCCCAAATGCTCCAATAGGGAGGAGATCGAGGGTACAAGAAAGAGAGAAAAAGGCGAGGTTTTTGGAGAGAAAGATAGACAAGACTAAGAGGCGAGAGCTAGACTCCGAGCGTTTGAGAGAAGTTTCCACCCGAGGAATTCGGCGGATTCCTGGAACTAACCCCGGCACCTGCGCTAGACTTAGACGGCTAGTTAGCTGTTCTCGTGAGTTTCTCCGAAAGATCTCGAGGAACCATTCTTGTGGTGTTCCACATGGATATTTCTTTTAACCTAGATGACAAATAGTATTTTTTTCTGTAAAATTAAAGCTGTAAATAAAGTACTTGATTTAAAACGCTAGCCTTTATTTGATCGGACGTTACAACGCGCTCTCTTTGATGCGCGCGGTCCCAAATAGGGATATAGGAAAACAACAACTGTTATTCATTTATGCGCGGCTCTAAAACTCTCACTCATGGGCATCTAAAAAACGTTAAAAAACCTGAAAGGTGGGTTCACACGAAGCTTATTATTGTCCGCAATCGTTGCCTCTCTGCTGTTGTCCCGGCATTGTCCTCGTGTGAGCAGTTGACCAGCCGACAGAGTATTCGTTGGGAGAACCCGGGTGTGAACGCCTATAACCTCCGTTCCACCATGATGTCAGGCAGATGCATAACACAATAATCTAATTTAATGCAACTATGCTTGGTTAGTATATGAGAAAAAAAAAGGATATTGATTGACTTAATTAGGGTGTGTTGTGCATAGTTAATTAATTGGTGATTACAAGATTTAACTGGGAGCGATGGTGATATGAATTGATGCAAAGATCATATATAAATAAAAAAAGAAATTTAGGGTTTAAGTCTATTAACCAGACCCCCTTACACGGCTGTTCTTCGGTGGAATCGAGTCATGAACCTGAAATCCTCCGAAGCCGAGACCGTGCAACCAGGCCTCCGCGACCCTGCGTATAAGTGAGACATCACAGTATGTCGTATTCCTGAATGCATTAAATATTTAACTTTATTTGATGTAAAGAACGAATTTTGAAAATGATTTTTCATTTGCTACTGTTAAAGACGTACATTATATAAAGGCTTATGATTCAGCCGTATGGCAAAGTAACTATAGTGGTGACAAATTAAGTCTCCAAATATTGGATCCGATCAAAGGAAAGTTTAAAATAAACACAATTTATTGAGGAAATGAAATGAAACGTATTACGAACTACTTATAGATATGATGAAACATCTGTACAAAGACGGTCATTACAGGACCCGATATCACCACCCAACCACATTACAAACATAACGATATACATTTATACCCTGTCTTAAATCTTACATTTGCATTTCGGACCACATAAATGGTAGATACCATATAAAAAAATAACTTATATGTTTAATGCCAAGTGAAGTGATCTACTTTAAATAAAGACGCACAATAGCGGATTCAAAATACATTGCATCCTTTCAGAATAAAATGCGAGAGATTTGAATTTAGTATCTTAATGCCGAAATTTCCCAACTGTTACTCAGCAGTGTATTTCTGACTAGGCTGTTACTTAAGGCCACTGGTTGTAAGGACCCTACGCAAATTATTTAATAATTGTCATTAATCTAATCTATAAAAATAAAAATGAATGTTTGTACGTCTCTTAAACGCTGCCTCGCCACTGATCCGATTCTATCCAGCTCTCTGTTGGATACTTACGAATCGGATATTTAAATTTATTTGTATCTGCCGAAGATGGAAAAAGGCCGAGAAAAAAAAATTGTTGTCCACCCGAAAGCTCTTGAATCAATATTATATATATCTCTATATATAATTTAGACTTCTTCTTTATATTTTATTCAATTTCAAGGAATGTATTCCTTCCCGATGTGAAAATAAATATTATCCTATCAGTCCTAATTAAACAATACAGTTATTTTAAATTCCAAACAATGTTTCCAGGATTATTTCTTCTACGGAAGCAACGCGCCGTGTACCAGCTAGTACTGTATAAATTAGAAATTCCACAATAGAAAAGTAGGTTATACCAACTACGCCGTAACAATTCCTTGTTTTAGAGGTTTTATGTTTCATAGACTGTCCGACGAACTCTCCCCCTTAACCATTCATTGTTAATTATGAAAGGCTGCGATCGACTTTCCTGTGGCATTTATCTGAGTATCAAATCTTGTAAGAACTAGATTTGGAGCGGATTTAAAATTTGATATTGTCGCATTGAAACGAAACATTGCCGGGTCTGCATAGCTGAATGGTTATGACGCTGGGCTCATAGTCAGGCGATCATGTGTTCGAATCCCAGTAGACTTAAAAATTGTTCAAGTGTTCTCCTTGATTTTTCCTTAACCAGATAAGGGCTCTGGACTTTTCTTGCTGTCTCCAGAAAGGTATTCTGGAACTTTCCCTGCTTGTATAAAAGCTGAGCATCTCTCAGTCACAGAGTTGATTTAATAAATTGATGTAATTCTACTTTGTTTATGTGATTTAATTATGTTGGATTTAATTAATTATTTTATTTGTGTCTTTTTTATTCTTTGTATACTTATTCATATGTACAAATGAATACTGAATATAGATGGCGCAGTTTTCCCCAACCCAGGAGTATGCTTGGAATGTGAGGGGTGAGCTGTTGAGATTTTTTGTAAACAACAAGATCCGGTGTTGTTGTAACTGGTGCAAGCAAGCACCCAGCTTGCTCTCCGTTAGCGGCAAAAAAGAATTATTTGTTCGCTCGTTGTTAGCGGCACTTTCTATATTTCGAAATATATATTATGTGTTTCCTTGAATATCTGTGATCTTCGTCCATGTTTTGTATATATATATATTTGTGTGTGTGTGTGAAAATAAACGAGAAAAAGTAAAGAAGAATTTTTCCTTGGATTAAATACACACACAATCCAGCGCTATACATATACGTCTTAAACATACTTCCTGTGTCTTCTTGAGTTCTATCAACGGGAAAATATAATTTCTTGCCACTGCTTTTCATTGCAGGCGATCCAATGCATTTCTTTCACCTTACTTTTAGAAACAGTCCAGTACCATCATCATCTGAAAGCGACCATCTGCTTGTGTTTCGTCACCCCCATCGGCATCATCGTCCTGTCCGTCATTTCGTGGCTCATAAAGAACTGGAGGTACATACAGTTGGCGATATCTGCCCCAGGAATTGTCTGTCTGGGCTACTTTTGGTGAGTAGATCATATTATTGGGTTGGCGCATACTTATCAGGCATTTGTTTGACGTGATATATTTTAATAAATGAATCCAATAATGCGGTATATCTCGAAATCTATACTAATATTATAAATGTGAAAGTTTGGATGGATGTTTGCTTGTAAAGTGGATATTAAATGTTAATTTGTTTTCCCGTAATAAAGTTCTAATTGTTTAAATAAGCAAAATTAAACACAATGGCTGAAGAGAACACAACTGAATTTTTAAAAATCAAAACAGAAATCTTTGTTTTTGTCAGACAATCAACGTTGCCATCTTTCAAAAATTTAAATTTTCAGAAATTAAAAATAAGATTTACAAAAAAGAATACATAGAAAACGCTACAGCTTGTTCGTCAACCACGCTAGAACGGCTGAATTGGATGAAATTTGGCGCAGAGATAGATTATAGTGTAGAATAGAACAAAGGCAACTTTTTATTACGGTTCATTGAGTGGTTATTTTTTTTTATTCATTAAAAACTAACTTTCGCGCCAAAAAGATGAGGCCAAATCCCGCCATAGATGTGCAAGGCTCCAGTTTTCTCTTTCTTTCCCAACAGTAATCAGGGAATAATCCGAGTCCAATGGCATTGCAGTAAAAGCTGTAATTTTTCAAAGCTATTATTTTGATTACCTTACATTAGCTGTAACCTTAAGATATATCGATTAGAAAAAAAAAAGAATCGCATCCAGTTGATGAGAAAATGCCATATTCTTGAGCCATATCTTTGAATTTAGGTGAGCATGCGCTTTGATTACTCAGCTACCAAAGACTTGATCAAAAGAATTTATTAACTAATAAAATTCATTGGAATGATAATTATTACTGTTTGGATAATAACTATCTGATAACGATAAAAAAGGGTATAGATGATATGTGAACAAGGTTTGAGGAGCTCAATGATTCAAAACAGCAAACTATTTAAGGCTCTTTTTAAAGCCAAACATATCGAGAATGCTAATGCTTCCAGGTACAACATAAACTTATTGCTGTTGTATACTTACTTATGGTACTTGCCATAGACAACCCCGCTAACGAAATCACTGATTTAAGCCGAGTTTGTGCAGTAAAAGCCTCCGAGTGGGGCGACATCTTAATAAACCAGTAAGAACCACTTGACATGAGCGTTCGTTTTTGTCGAATGGATAAGTTACTGAAATTCAAACCCAAACATCGCAGGCTGGAATTCAACCTACACATTGGCACAATCCCAACCAAACACCATCGCCACATGAGCAAGCAAGGCAGAAGTCTGACTTCTAGCCATATGAAGATGGCACCAACTTGCACAAATCTTTTTTACAAGGGGGTATCCTTTCCCACACCACACGGATAGAGCATAAGGTAAAGAACAATCATGCCCAAGTTAGAACTAGAACCTAGATCACGGGAAGACACGCTACCCCTAGGCTAGGTCTCCTGCATCAGTGTTTGAATGATAACTATCTGACAGCGATGAAGAGGGTATAGATGTTCCGTGAATTTGGGGAATCAAGACCTTAAAATATGTAAGATTCTTTTTAAAACCAAACATATCAAGATGGTGAAAAGTTAATCCACATTCCGGACACCACATAAACTTTCTCAATCACTGTTTTTTTGCATAAATGCAAAAATTATGAAGCGTCCACTGATTCCCTAATTGTTTCCAGTATTAAAAGTGTGTCTATATGCATTTGATTTTTTTCAGAAAAATACAAAATGCTTCCCAGATTTTTTTTCGCTTATTTTTTTATTACTGTGAATCGTAAAGTGAATTAAGACAATTAGCCTCGTAAATGCTGAAAGCATCGATTAAATTTTTTTTAAATTGCTCAAAATTTCATTGAATGCTTAATATGTTATATACTTAAACATTAAATTAAATTATTTGAAATTGAGGCGAATCTCACTTTTCATCCCACAAGCTTTCCTTCAAGCCACAAGTAGGCAAGCTTTCAATGTAGCTCTGTACTGAAGACGTTAGTTCTTTGTTTAGGATTTCGTAGACGACAAAAACTCAAATCACAATCATGTCGGCACATAATCAGGATGACAATAGATGGCATTTAATTCACAACAAGATCTACAAACTCACTTTGTATTTTAAAAACAGCAAATAAACGTGCAGGAATTATATGCCATTTCTGTTTGCCATTTAAATCAATTTAGTTTAGCTACCTTAACGTCCCGATTCTAAAGCACTACGTTTCTAAAGGGTTATTTTGAGATTGATTTCCTAATTTTGAACTACGGTCAGATGACGAAGACGATATCTAATCTGGCATCCGCCGGCGTCCTGGCTTAGGGGTGTTTGTTTAGTTATATTAACGTCTCGTTGTAAAGCAATATTAGGGCTATTTGGGGACGTACCTCGCCATTTTGAACCACGGTCAGATGACGAGGACGACACCTGAGCTAGCACCCCCCTTTCCACACCACAGAAGCTGGGGGACATTTCGCCTGACATTTAACGTGCAAGAGACCCCCTCATAAGCTGGTTCTTCGGTGAAATCGAATCTCGAACCTGAAACCCTCCGGTTCTGAAGCCGAGATCTTACCACCAGGCCCCCACGGCCCCCTGACTTAGGAGTAGCATATCTTCCTAGTGTTCTGGGCGTCCCGGTTTCGAATCTCGGTTCGAGCATGGTTGTTATTCTGTATTCTATCTGTGAGTTGTATCAATGTGCCCCCTTGTAAAAAGGGGTTTTGCAAGCGAATGCGAAGCATGAAATAACTAAGTCTTACTCTTGGCCCTAGTTGGCGCTACTGAGAAACAAGGGACTCTAATTTAGGCTTAAAATCGCTGACAGCAATCAGCGAGCTTGTCAATGACAAGTGCCATTGTAAATAACAACACATTGCCATGCTTTAGGCAACACTGCTGTTCATATTTTCGAATTAGGAATTTCAATATCGGAAGTTGGCCATTTTAATATCTTGTTAAATTTCAAGTAACATTTTCAAATAAAGTTTATATTTCAAAACAGGTTTAATTGAGGTACTTCGTCAAACGTACCGAAAACTTATCATTCCCATTAATTTGTTATTTTGGGAGACATGCAATTATATGAAGTTTCTAGCTGATGTTGAATTTCATAAGGAGAAACCATATATCAACATGGGGCTAAAAAGTAGATATTCTCACTCTCGAGAGCAAATCCAAACAACAACAACAAGCTGGCGTCTACTTCCTCCAAACTTTTGCATCACACCAACAAGAGGGCATTTAGTATCAACAGATTTAAAGTGCACCGTCATTCTAATGAAAATCGCTACAATAAAAAGTTTCGGAAGCACTGCAATAAAGCTTTGTATCGCAGGTTGATTCCACGGAGTTTGCCTTGGCTCCTGGCCGAAGGCTACACAAGCGAAGCCGAGAAGCAGCTGCTCCATTTCTCCCGCTTCAACAGGGCGATGCTGCCGCTCAACTTCCGCGTCCGCGTCCTCAGCTTCTGCAAGAAGATCAAGTCCTACACCACGGGCTCTCAGCACAGCCTGGAGACCGTCGTCTGCTCAACAAAGATCAGAAGATACACTTTCATACTCTACTACATGTGGTAAGCATGGCTGCAGCTAAATGTCACTTGCATTTGCTTTATTTTATCTATGTAAATAAAAATGAATGTTTGCCTGTGTGTCTCTTAAGCCTTCTTAAACTGCTCACCCGACTGCGATGAATCGTGGTCAGCTTATTGTTTACATCTACGGGATGGTTATAGGGATAGTACAATTATCTAAAATTAAAAAATTAACTGCATCTATTTAACAAGGAATGATCTCCTAATCACTCGCCGAGGAGACAATAGATTCTGTAGAAATGCTAAATCCAAGTGAAAGGTTCATATTTTGTTGCTTAATACACAACTGTCATTCTCAGAGGCAACAACTTTATGACAGATGAGACGAGAAAATTTTGGTGTTTTTAAATTTCAATTAAATGTCAGCACTTTTTTGCAGTAATTACCAAAAGTATGGTAGTAAATACTAATTTTGCACCGTCTTAGTTTACAAAAATTATCGTTTCAGCAATATAGACGATTTTGTGGTATAAATATATTTTCTATGTTTAATCATTTTTGAAAGAAAATATGTTAATCACATTTTCTAATATTAAACTTGAGAATTCTGAACGAATATTAAATGAATCACGAGGTACAATAAATAGTTTCTTTCATTGCCGTTCTGAAAGAACATCCAGTATTACAATTCAAAATGAACACGCAAATCTAATGTATAAAAGTGAATATTTGTTTGTGTTTTTTATACTGTCGTACCGTTCCTCCTATTTCGATAAAACATTGCCAAATTATGGATAGATTGTACTTGATATTTTTTTGGCGGCAGCAACAACGTGCTATTCGTAAATAAGAATGGAGCGGGTGCACCATTAAAAGTTTATTGAAGGAACAAAAAAGATGATACTTTTAGAAATTGCCACTATGGTTTCCTTTTAGTCATATGAGGGCTATTTAAGAATGGACATCGTGATTATGAAATATAACCAGATGTCCTGGATAACAATCTCCAGATTTCCAGTTGAAGGATCTCGTCGAATCAAACGTGTACCAAATACATCTGCATCCCGTATGGATGATGAAAATGATATTAATGGTTTTAACCTCTATTCCTAAGCCGCAATTCTATTTGGCCACCACAGTTATTGCTAAAAAAAGGATATCATAAATTGAAAGAATAACAAAACAAATGGAAAAATAATAAACAAATCCTCAAAATTTATGCAATTTATAATGAAACAAATCAAAACTACATCTTAGAAGAAATAAGATTCTATCTATTCCACTACATTTCTAAAAAAAACTATGCTTCTCGGCTACACCAATTAAAATGCAATGCGAGGTATACCCTTATGTTTATAGATACAAGACTTAAAACACAACAACAAATGAAATCGACATTGTATGAATTATTCAAACATTGCATGAATTAAAATTGCTCTTTTCAGTTTTATTTCAAACCTAGAATTTGTCTTTATGAAATGCAATGTGGATATTCCTAAAGAAGCTTCTTTAATTGCTCTGCAAATAATCAATTTTATGTTTTTGTTTGCTTGAAATGTTATGGAAAGATAATGAAAGTACTTGGATACTATTTTTTGTTGCGTTACAACTTCTGATGTAGTTTTAATTTGATTTAATAAAACACATTTTTACTATAAAGGTTCCAGTAATTATAAGTCAAATTTTACCATGCCTTTCATTAGCCAAATATTTCATATACCTTTTGAGGCAATTACTTATCTTTATAAAATCTATCGTAATCATTTTAGTATTAAAAACTATCCGTACTTTACAAAAGGAACTTATTCAGTTCCTATTTTAATATTTCGGGAATTTTTAGTGTGGATGAAATTTTATGATTGTTAATCGACATATTAAATCTCCAAGACATCCGGAAATGTTTGTAGATAAAATCTCTCAAGAATGCAGCAACTTAAATAGATGAAATGCAGCATGTAATTCTTGCATCAAAATCAACCTTTTTTTTAAACTAAGGATTTATCATAGAGGAGATTAACTTTTGTCAAGCATATTGATTTTTGTTATTACTATGACAATAAAAATATTAACATCGTTATGTTTTTAACATGTGCTTTTGCATTAATATTAAATGAAAATATCACGCACAAGTTTAATTATTGCTTTTAACAATATTTTTGTTTTTTGCCTTTTCAGGAAATTATGCAATATTTTTAGTTATTGCATTTATTTACATGCACATAGTCGCTTCTTTCAACTAAATACATTTATTTTTAAATAAGTTAAGATTATTTTATGAAAAAAGCCCCTTTTTGTTTAAAAAAATATTGATTTAGCGAAAACACAATGCATCATGTACCAAAAAAAGGGGGGGGGGGATAATTATTATTCTATTTGGAGATGTGCTGAAATTATTATCTTCTAATGATAATTTCAAATTATCACCAAACATTCTTTTTCAAATTAGGAAATTGGAAAATATCAGTGATGAATAATTAGTGTTTTCACACACCTTTTATTTAACTTGTTTCATAATTGTAAACATAGAATTTTGTAATCATTTTTCACTCTCATCTCAGAATTCAAATTTTCTCTGATCTGAATTCTTATATAATATTCTTAGAATTTAAATTTATGAATAAACATAAATTAATTAAATTCTGATTTCATATTCCCTATTCTAAATTCTGATGTAATATTTACATAATTTAAATTTTTGTGAATAAATAAATTCTGATTTCATACTCTTTCATTTTGATTCGCTATTCTAAATTTTGATATAACATTCTCAGAGTTTAAATTGCTGTACACACATAAATTAAATCATTATTACATATCAATGGAATCAGCTAATAAGGTGTTTGAAAAGAATCGAAGTATTAAAAAACCTGTAATTTAATATATATAGAAAAGTGTTCTTATAACAAAATATTTTTCAATTCCTACTATTAGTTCACACTCTGCCTATATGTATTTATATATCTTGTTCAAATCTACAGTCGTAAATAAAATACTTTTTTTCATACACTCCAGTTCAAATAATATTGTTTTAAATTCTTAGGGGATGGCACATGATGTTAATACAGTTTTTTTCAAATTCATTCATTAAATTTAACTCATTTTTAATACTTTAAATAGAGTTTTAGAAGTTTGCAAGGAAAATTGAAATCTACAGGCAGTAGCTCTATCGGTAAAATGCAAGCATTTCAGTATTTTTTGCATATAGATGAAGAATACGATTTCCATTCTTGCAAAAATCAATAATTTTTTATACTAATTAATTTTCTTGATAATTATTTAATAATTAAAGACTAAAATAAATTTTTCTTAGTTAACACAAGTAAGAATTGAATTTTAAAAAATTATTACTTGTGTAATTCACTCCACAAACAATATATCGTTAATGATTTCTGGATGCTTTCGATGAATTTTACGTATCATTGAAAATCATTTTGAAAATATTCATTTGAAAATATTTCATTGAAAATCATTCAAAATATTTAACCGGACAGCGCAGCAAAACTGTAATTGGTATTTTTATGTTGAAGTAACCAAAAACATCAAAAGGTAACACAGCAAACTTCTGTCGTCTTTTCTTAACTAAAATAAATCTGTCTTCATTTATTTTCTCCAGGTTTGTCATATCTCTGGATTCCGAAACATCTGAATTACCAGCTTTAAAGGATAACAAGTACGCTTCGATGTTTGTGAAAGGATTGATGGATACTGGAGTTCTTATTTTAGTGTATTTCTTCGCTCAAAGGTACGTTTCACTTGAAATATTTCTTTTTAGAACTAGGAGTAAACATGTTGACACAGCGTCTTAATCTTAGAAATCGTCTGAAAACACAATAAAAATGACTAAAATTGCCTTCGCACGAATTTTATTACCGTAACAATTACTGCGAACATCGTTTCCTTTTGTTCTGACATTCTCAATGGAGAAATCGTTTGCTTTTTGTTTCTTCGAAGTATGTGAAAGAACGTTTCAGTTTAAAAAAATTTCATTCGAATGATTCATTTTTTGATTATTTTTTCAATGATTGATTTGATTTTTTGATTATTTTTTCAATGATTGATTTGATTTTTTGATTATTTTTTCAATGATTGATTGGATTTTTTTGTGTTTATTTTTTGTTTATTGTTAGCTGATCAAAATTTGAGTTTTTTAGGTCAATTTTACTAAATATACGTGCATATTCTAAACATAATAAATAAACATTAATTTAATGTTATTTAAATGCAGAACATTGATTTTCGACATTTAATTGAATAATATTTTCCTAATATTAGTTAAAACCCTATTTAAAAAATTTCTTTACTAAATTACATTTCTTAAAAATTCTTACTTTCTAAATTACATTAATTTCTATATTAATTAAATTACTTTCGACGTAATTAATTAAATTAATTTAGCAATCAATTTCTAAATTACGTTTAATTAATTTCTAAATTACATTTCTGAAAAAATTCTTAATTCTTACATTTCTTAACAATTTTTTTTACTTAATTGCATTTCTTAATTGACAAGCAGCCACTGCCTACGGCATTATTCATAAAATTGAAAAAAACACCTTTAAATAACCACACAATAACCATTAACCACCACAATATTAAATATCAATGTGGAGAAAATATACGCTTTATGGAATGAATTTTACTTTTGCTCATATAATTCTAATGCTTGGAATAGATGTTAAACTAATCATTTAAATTTATTTGTTTATTTTGTAGATTTGGACCTCGCTCTGCTCATGGGACTGCTCTTGGTGTAGGCGGGCTATTTTGTATTGGATCTGTACTTCTTGGGTATAGCACATACTTCAGTGAGATCAGTAAGTGCAAAGTAAATTAGAAAATTAAGAATAAAAAAACTTCGCTAAATGCGATTCATTCTTTTATATTTATATTCTTTTTATCATTTATTCTTCTATATTTATAATTTGAATATGTAAAACATGAATTCGTTTAATGCACCGAAAAAAAAATTGTCACCGGTGCCCATAAAGTGCTTAACATCCTGGTATTACAAGAATATAATTTCGCATGATTTTAGATTCAATGGATCAACTACCATCATTTTAATTTTGATTGACTTTTTTTCATGAACACGAAGTGTAAAGCAAGTATTGCAATCTCCAATATAATTCCAATTCTTGATTATGACAAATCACTAATTTTCAGACTTCCCACAATTCAATAAACACAATTAAGGAATTGTCTATCGGTTTTTGAACATAACCCAAAAATTCTTTGAACTAGAATGAATTTTGTACATGGACTTTAGTCCAAATGTGTTGATTTCAATGAATTCTATTTAAGTCAGTTTTGCTATTCGGATATAATTGAATTTAATAATTGCAAAACATAAAAAGCTAAAAAAGCATACTTTTATTTCAGTACAATTTTTCAGCATCAAAAGAGTAGTTTCTTATAAAATTTTGAATCAAATCAATCAAACAGTTCATCGTCTGTTGGTTAGTATTTCCGTATGTATGTAACACAATAACTCACAAACGCAAAGATTTAAACCAATGGAACTCGGTATATGATTAAGAGACAACAGTTTAGTTTGGAGTTAAATTTATGTTTGAATCGCTCTGGAAGAAAGGCATTCCAATTGCAAATTCAGTTTTTCTATATTTTTGTTAATCATAAAAAATATATAAAAATTCCTAAAGAACACACGCCAATAGGAGCTTTCATAACAGTTGCTTGTCAACAGCAAATAATACATATGTATTTGAGAGTATGCGAGAAAGGTTCAGGGAGAGAACTCCGGCTTTTATTGATAGGAATCTTTAGTATTTCCATTCGAATTCCGTCTCAACTAAAACTTACTGCCTCAAAGCATCCTCCATATAACACGATTTTTTATTAGCATTTCCCCAATGTTTTGAGGGAAGACAATTTTGCTAATAAAACGAGGGTCATCTTTCTGTTTTTTCCTTTCCGGCTATTTTTATGATACAGAAAGAGCTAATATTTTTACATATTTTTCCTTGTTAAAAAACAATTATTGATGGCTGGTTGTGTGTGGTTTATTGGCGCCCACACCTGGCCAAATTGCGCCAAGCATATGGTAAAATTAGAACAGACATTTAAAACAACATGATTTTAAAAGCAGACGTAAGTTATTGAAACGAAATGTATCGAACTCATGAATATTAAAAAAGAACGATTTTAACGTAAGACAGGTACAATTTGTAAAATTACTCGAAAATTTCCAATGTAAGCAAAGAGCATAAGTTATCAAATAGACTGTAAAAAACAAATAGCTTTCAAGTAATTAAAAAAATTTGGATGGTATGTTTCATCCATCAAGTCATGCAAGGTAACAGATAAAGAATTTTTAAAAAATTGGCGATGGGAATTAAAAGAAGAACACTCGAAAATAATTATTGAATAGCGTTTATTTGTTATCTTTCACTAAATAATTATATTTATAAAATAAAATGAAGTTCAACATATAAATACAACACAAAAAGGTTCCTTTTTATTACAGCTTATGAAAACATGATATTTCTGAAATAATATAATTTAATACTGTTTTATATAGAATCACTTGCAGTATGAAAAAAAAAAGTGGTAAAATTTCTTACCACTGGTTGAAATGGATTGAGAATGAGATTTTTGGCAACAGAGGCCGTTATCCCTTAATTCCAAAATAGTTCATTCAATAAATTTTAAATGTAAAATTTCTTACTGAATATTCCTTTTCAGAGCCATTTCTTCACTTGTTGACTTTGCTGTCTCCAATACTATCCGTAATCGGAAAAGCCTGTATTCGATCTGCCGCAGCAACAAGCATCTTTTTCACGCTGAAGATTTTCCCAACTGGTGTAAGGTAAGACAATATACGAAAAATTTGAAAATAAGTGAATGAAATATTCAACTACTTGTTTCAAATGTTTATGCAGAGTGAAGTTCACACGAAGCTTATTATTGCGCGCCACAGAAGATCACGCCTACTTCCGGAAAATCACGTGCCCACAACGGGACAATGGCAAATAATTGTCCCGTTGGGGCAATCGTTGTCTCAAGTGTTCACACTAGGACAATGCCGGGACAGCAGCAGAGAGACAACGTTTGTGGGCAATAATAAGTCTCATGTGAACCCACCTTAATACCCATAAACTAGAAGGTTACAGTTACTCAGAGTAAAATTGGAATTGCAATAATGAAAGGTTCAGAAAAACCGTCTATCTGCAGGTTCAACGGATTAGAGACAAATACATAGAGAGATAGTTCGTAATCAATTTAAACCCAGCGCTGCTGCACATATCTCAAGACAAAATAATAATACTTACTTGCAATCTTATTTTAAATATTGTCGCAATTCATATGAAATCTCATCCCTCATATTCAAGCATTGTTGGCGCAGTATGACCTATCGTGACATTTGTGCCGTATAATAATAAGCTCAATCACTAATTGCAATCTTAATCAGGCAATAAGCCGGCAATCAAAGTCTGCGATTATATCTTTATATATATATATCTTTGTTTGTATATCTCTTATGTTTTGCCATACCACTCGTCTGATTCCGAAAAAACTTCGACTACTTATTACTTGCAGTTATGGGATGGTTATACGCACAATACAATCATCTAAAGTATACAAAATATTTTGGGATCTATTTAACGCATCTATTAACCATGGATCAACCACCCAATAACTCGCCAAGGAGACAACAGATTCAGTAAAGATGCTACATTCAAGCTAGATGTTAATATTTCGAAGCTATTGTATGTAAATGCAATGTCTTTCTCTGAGGTACTAGTTTTATTAGAGAATATGTAGGAAAGTTTTAAGGGAACCCATCCTATAGGTTAGAAATTTTAACTAAACATTTCATAAAATTTTTGCGCTTTTTTTCAGTAACTTCCGAAAATATTATAGTACAGATAATTTTGCACCCTCTTGGTTTTCAAAAAATTATCTTTTCAACTGTATTAAAGATTTTATAGTATAAATATATTTTCTATCTTTATTAAATTTTTTAAAAAATATTTTAATCACATTTTTTTAACATTAAATTTGAGAATTCTGAACGAATCACGAGAGACAATAAATAATTTCTTTCATTATTATTCTGAAAGAACACCAAGCATTACACAAATCTAATATATAAAAATGAATATTTGTTTGTAGAATAGAATAATGAAAATTGAATAAATACTATTTATGCTTCTCCTCTGTGTATCCTTCAATTTCAACGAATGTATTCATTGCCAACAAGAAAATAAATTTCATTCTTAAATAAACAAGATAACTATTTCAAATTCCAAACGATATTTCCAAGAATATGAATTCTTCGGCAGCAACGGGCAGGGTACCAGCTAGTGTGTGTGTGTATATATATATATATATATATATATATATATATATATATATAACTAAATAAATCTGATTATATATTTCAAATAAATCTGATAATCGTTGGAATAACCAATCGCAATACAGCGAAACCACTTAACTCAGAGTAAATAGCAATTTTGTGTACCGATTTGTTCTACAAAGTGAGGCCGCAGTGGCTAATGGTAAGATCTCGGCTTGTGACCCGTAGTGTTTCAGATTCAAGTCCTGGTACCATCGGGTAAGGGGGTCTGTTGCACTTTAAATCTGCCAGGTCCAAATTTCTTCTCGCTGGTGTGGAGATGGGGGTGCTAGCTCAAGGGCTGTCCTCGTCATCTGATCGTGGTTCAAAATGACGAGAACCGTCCCAAAAGGGCCCTAGTGAGGATTTAAAACGGAACACTAATATAACTAAACTAAACTAGTTCCACAAAGTTAGGTAAAAAAAATTTTGATAAAAATTTGTTTTCAGGTGCATTTATTGTGGCTGTTGTTGTGCTTTAGAAAATGTACACGAAAAAAATTAATATGTGATCATTGTAAATAAATAATTTCATATTATCTGATTTGTTGAGCTTCAATTGCATTAAAAGAACATTAAGTATGCTCACAAAAACTAAAGGATTCGATTGCAAATTTAATGTCTGAAGATCCTTGTCGGCATATACATTCATCAGAGGTGAGACATGTCAATGGCGTTTGTAAAAAATGGCAATCAATATGAAATAGTTTATCTCTTAAAATCATCAATTCACGAAAGAAACTTTGAAACAAAATCGGGATCTTTTGGAAATAATCAACTCACGATAGTTCAAGAACTAGCAAGATCAATTGTTTCTGAAATATTTCTCTTTTTTAATGAGAAATTATTAATCAAATGCTTTTGCCGACTAAAGATGAACTAGCACTTGTCATCTTTCTACTTTCTTAAGATTTTCCTAACTCTACTATGAATTATATTTTTACTATTTTAGAATGCACTTAGATGGAAAACTGATAATTTTATAAAGATTTAATGAAGGTATCCGACTACGTTAAAAACACTGGTTAGCGACCCCATTGGCGAATAGTTTTTTATTGTCATTCCTTGTTGTTCAGACTTTCTTTCTTTCCAAAACAGCTTATTTTTTCCTAGAAAAGAAAGGCCTGACCTATCATCTAGGGTCACCTATTTTTCAATTAAAATTTGTCTTTCACTTCAATTTTCTCAACACTTTTATTTTCCTAAAAATTTTCCACCGTTATCATATCTCAAAAACTAATAGAGGTATTCACATAAAAATTTCAGTGTTGTTTTTAAATAATAGAGCCAATGAAATGAACCAAAAGTTTGATTGTTGGTCAAATACTTTTTCCTTTATAGGTGTTTATAGAAATATTAAAATGTAAATTGAAGGAGAAAATCCCTTTATACGTTTATTTTCCATAACTTCTTTGCATCTCAAGGTTTTTATCTTAAATTTTGGTTCCTTTCGTTCATCATCATATTCTATAATGATGAACGAAGAAAAATAGGATTGCTGCATGATGTTTGTGTAGAGTGTTAACCGTTTAGGTAAAAATTCATTAAAATTTACTACAAATTTCCCCATTTTTCAATATATATATTTTAAAATAATTTTGTTGTATTTTGTATAATAATTGATAATATATCTAAAAACCACAGTTTAAAATTGTTTCTAAAAAATCCAATTCTTCAAAAAATTTCCTTCTAACGTAGTCGGATACCTTAAGTCCAGATAGTCCGCCAAGTTCTTTTTAATAGCATTTTCACACAACAACAAAAAAAAAAAAAAAAAAAAAAAAGGTTGCATTATAAGTTTAACAATTTTGTTATGTTTCCAAATAATGTTGACTTTATGCATCTCCTTTTCACTGCTATGTTTAATAAAAGTTCATAAAATTTTACCAAATAAGTACTATAAACAGTGCTAAGCACTGCTTATTATTAAAAGTCTTTCATGCAAGTGCTATAAGTTTTTGATTTGTACATGAATTATTCATACTTCGTGATCTCATTGTAATGATTCTTCAAAAAAAATTATTATAATCAATGATTGTGTCTTATTAGAGCCATTGGATTGGGTTCGTGCCTATTCTGGTCCAGAACAGCTCATTTGATTGGAATTCATATCTCTTCACTGGTAAGTCCTTTCACTTAATTTTTTAGTAATTCATTCTTACTTTTGCATCTCCTGTTCTGTAAATGCTTATTTTTATCCTCATTTGTCTTCTAGGCACCTTTTTAAAAGTATATTTTCACATTTTCCCTTGAATGATTCGTTTGCTTTATAACTTACGGACGGTAAAAGTTTACAACTGGGTGCCCCTTGACTTTTTTGACGCCAAGGGGATTTTCGATCGGCAACCCTGTAGAAACGTCAATGAAAGCAAAACATTATGAAAACCAGAATTAGTTCTTCGTCCTTGAAATTTGTCGCCAATCGAAGGGACACCCAAATCTATACTAGGACCTAACTTACTACTAATTAATTCTTTATCTTTCTTCATCTCTCAGCTAATTCAACCGCTTCTTTACTTTTACAGTAGCTACGTGCAAAAGGTACATGGATACTTAGGAAAGCCCTTAAGAGAATATATTTAAGATTTTATGTCCCCTTTTAACACAAAATGCCTAGCAACATTGTTACGATATCCTCAAAATATTGTCCAGTATTCAGAACATTGAAGAACAGCACGGGCATATCGCACAATATCTTGTGCTAATAGGGTCACTTTAGAGCCGAATATGGCTAGGATGGGATGCCCCAGATGTTAATTACTCTTGCTATGCTACTGTATTTAGCTCTCTATGTATACTAATATTATAAATGGGAAAGTTTGGATGGATGGATGTTTATTACACAATCACGCCAGAACAGAATGGGATGAAATTTAGCACAAAGATAGATTAGAGTCAGGAATAGAGCATAGGCTACATTTTATCCCAGTTCATTTTTTTATTCATTAAAAACTAACTTTCACGCCAAAAAGCCGAGGCCAAATCTCGCCAAAGATAAGTAAGGCTCCAGCTTTTTTCCCCAACAACGTTGAGGTTAATCTTAGAATTTCGACCGATTATTTCAAACGATTCTATTTATTTTCTTTGTGTTTGATGTATTTAAAAATCAAATGTTGATAATGAATCGATCTTTTGGATTCATTCTGAAGTACTTTTAAATTAAAATAAAACAGAATAACGGAAATAAAAAATTTCTAATCTGCGTTGCACTACCGCAACTGACGTAGGAAAGTTAGACATGTGCGTTACGCCAACTGGCTTTTAATGTTCGCGCTTGATGACAACTGAGTTTTCATTTAAATTAAAAGTTTAAAAATCATATGTATAATATTGTTGTAGCTAGCTCAATCAATAAATAAAATGGATTGGACCGGACTTGATTTGCTGATTTATTTTATTTTGAGTATACAATGTAAATAAATTGTTCTTACGTTAGTTGTGTGGTTTTGTTGTTAAATTGAATTTATGTTATATATTTTTCGTATATGCTT
>JAPMOQ010008617.1:970387-996205 GCA_026543055.1 Argiope trifasciata | reverse complement strand
GACGTGGCTGGGCCGAGCCGATTGTGTCACATAAATGACAGATCCGCCATCTTGGACAAGGAAGACACGGAGTCTAGACTTACTGACTTGGAAGACGAACTGAATAAAATTTGGGAAGTGAATCCTGTTCTAGAGGATGAGGCCAATACCGATTCGTTAGCTGAGTTTCGCCATGGTGATGTGAGAGAACATTATGTACGAATGAACGAAACCCGCTTTTGATACAGCTGCGATATGAACTGCAATAAATTTATTTTTTGTATGGTAAATTTGAATGACAAAACTTGAAAATGACAGTTTTTACACCTAAGTTCTTACATTTTAAACAATAACTTATGTATTTACTCGTCACACACATATTTCAACATTTTTCTTGTCGTTTAGGCAACACTTGTTTAAAGGTAAATTTATAAAACAACATGAAACCAATTTCAAATATATGTCAGCAAACTATAAACAATTATAGAGAATTTACAGTAGAAAAATCATTACGAAAAACATTACCTGCACTTTTTGTTAATAGCCACTTGGTATGTTTTTCAACAAATCGATCGATTTCGCAAGAAGCGCAAAATTTCATTTTTGAATTTTCATTTGATACTGTCAACATCATGGATAGTTTCGAACTTCTATAAACGAATATTGAGACATAAATAATGAAAGTGGTGTCATCACACTACTACTTGTTGTTTTCCCCTGCACTGCAAGTCTACATATTAAGGTTAAAATTTTCGCAGTCAAAATTTCACTATTTCAAATAAATCAAATCAATATAACATCCATAAATGAATGTATGTTTTTAAACTTAGTTTAAGCTAAGCAAAATGTATGACTTTTTAATTAATTTTAATTAGCAAGTTTGTTAAAATAATGTGTGAAACTGATAATGCATCATTATCGGTAGAGAATAATTTTACATGCAGCTTTTTTTTTTTTGCCGTGAAGGGGAGGGTGAGTGACAGTATTAATTGTTTCACTTATATATTTCTTTGGAAACACTTGATATTTCTTTATTATCATCAAAACAGTTTCACTTATACACTGACTTTCAACAAAGTATGAATAATATTCTTATAAGAATAGAATTTCTGCTAATTATATTTAAAAAACACATTAAGTTTTGGCTCCATTTTTATCGCCATAAACTTCAAATGTACTTTTATTTTTGGAGTACATATTAAAAAATGTATAAAGTCTTTAATTTGATTTTCTTCACCATAAACATCATATTATATATATATATAGCCAGGTCACAAAAACTGCTTAAAAGTTTGTTAAACAAAGAAAAAAATTTTGAAACTCAAATTCAAAATGTTGCAGCACATTTGTAAACCTGATTCATCAGCATTGTCTCTAGCCATAGATATAACATCAGCCATAGATTTTTGAAAATAGCAATTTTTCCTTGCACAATTTACAGAAATATTGCAAATCTAAAAACACTATGTTAATTAAAGTCAAAGACCTTTTTTTCCATAAATATTTAAAGGACGCAATTTTTTTCATCGTACTTTTAAAACTAGCATGTGTGAAAATTTTGGTGAAAGAATGAAGGAAACTGTTAACAATTATATTTAACATTGATTCTGAAAAATTTTACAGAAATAACATTGATATTGTTGAATTTTTTTAAAGTAGTATTAAAAAGGTTTTTCTGTAAGAATAAAGTCTAAAAATTATTGTAGAAATATAAAATCTTTAAAAACAAATTAAATTTTTGCTAACTAAAGTCTTAAAATTTTGGAAAGTCGTTTCTAAGCAAGTACCTACAACTGAAAAAATGATTACCGAATGTGATTGCTCTAGGTACAACAATAACATTGAATTCTGTGCAACAACATGTATGATTTTTGCATCATTCAATTTTACAAAAAATTTGCCAACTTAAAAAAAAACATTAAAACTTTTTTTAATGTGTTGATTTTTTAAGATATGCTATGAAGTTTCAGTAATGTTTTGACAAACTCTTTATACAGCTTATTACACTTTTACAACTTTTTTTTTCTGGACGATTTTGGCAAATAAAGATAACTACACAAATATTTAAAAGAATAAATTTATTCTCAAAATTAGCAGCACATGAAAATATTTCCATGAAGAAACTGAATTATTACTATCTAATAATTACTGATATAATATATTTTGAAAATGCATTGGTAAGAAAATACAGAATGTAGATTGGTTAAAATGTTTAAAATCAAAGTATACAAAATTACATGAAAAATTATCTTTCATTGAAATATATTAATTAAAAAAATTACTAGATAAACTTTTCCTCAGGCTAGTGAAAAATTGATTGAATCTTAAGATTTTTTAAATGCTTCCTTTGAAATTCTTAAATATCGCTTTGCAATTTTAAGTAACATTTCTTTCTGTACTCTAATGTGCAAATATTTATATTACATAAATTCATAAACATTTCTTTCAGTAACAAATAAGTACACATAACAAAACAAAACATAAAATTCCTATACCACCCAAAACAAAGTAAAAATCTTTAGTAAAAATGCAAATGAGAACAACAATTTGAACAGAAAATCTAGCACTGGCATGTAATCACTTTAGTGACTATTTGAACATAAGTACATTTTCCATACATTTTTCTGTAATGTACACAACTAAGTAATATGGTCAATTTTTTCAAACTAAAAACATAAAACAATTTGATGCTTCATTTACAAAAATTATCCTAAAAATATTTCAAAAAATTATACTGTTTTATAGATTTTGATTTGTGAAAATTCTTTTCCTTATTCCAAAATTGATTGAAATAATAATATAATAAAATATAATAATAATACCAAACTAAAAAAATTATAAAAATCCAGATGGAGAGATGCATTATTGGAAATATTCCAATTCATCATCTAGTTTCTTGTCAAGTTGAAAAGCAGCCAGAGTGACATCTCCACTGAAGCTTTTGTGCACTCTCAAGTGCAAATGTTGAGTTGGTGCATGCCTCACCTTAAAAATAATACTGAATATTATATAAAAGAAAAATATTTTTTATGCTATAAAAATGAGTTAAAAATTTTAGTATCCTAACACATTAAAATTATATTATTTCAAATCATATAAAGCATATTAAGAATTTTAAAAAATTGACTAAATTGAAGCAACTATCAATGCATTTTTTAAAAAAGATTATATAAGTAAATTAGCATTGCATATGGCGGAATTGTTAAGAATTTTTTTAACAAAAAAAATTCATTCCATAGCATAATTTGATGCATCATAATCAAAAATGGCTTTTGCATCAGTACATTCAATCAATGGATTCAAAACATTTCATACAACTGCATACAAATGTTTTCAGCCCGTTATTTTATAGTTTCAAGCTGAATAATCCCCTAGTTTGGCTACAACTTGTTAATTATTCCTATAAAATCAGTTTATCTACTAATTTTATAGAAATTTAAAATTTTTTAGCTTGTTTTTTTTTAAATCAAAGATAATTTTTTTAAATAATCAGTACTGTAAGTGGGGATTAATATGCAACTCCATGTAAACAATGTGAACATACAAGCTATTACCAAATAACAAAACAAATTCAGAGTGGTTTTCTATCTAAGTATTTTAAACATAAAATATAAAGTATTAATCATTTTTCTAATCATCTAGCAAATAATAAATGGTGTTAGGTTTTATTAAAAATTCTTATTAGATCCAATGAACATTGTTCTTGTGCAAGTCAGTGCTGTAACTAGATAATGATATTTGATCTACAATTGTGCTCTTTTAAGTTTAAATCCACACTAACATGAAACTTCAAAACCATTCCAAATCCAAATCCTGACAAGCATACACAGATAATTACCCAGCAATTTCACCCTCGCCCAATCTGCAAATCTCTAATTCTTTTACTATATATGCTATCAAAGTCCTCAATAGAAGTCAGGGATAAATAATAACAAAAAGAAGTAAAGCTTTTTTTTTATTACCAGCAATTTCTTTTCAAACAGCCTTGTAAAAGAAAATATTACTAGACAAATTGTCAAAATTGGCTAAAAAGTAAAAATTTTTTGCCCTTAAACTGATAAGACTACACAGCTACAGCAATTTAGAGGAAGTTTATCTTTTTTTTTTTTTTTTTTTTTAAACCAAAAGATTATGATTAATCTAATTTAAATTTAGCATCAAATATAAAAGGAAGACACTAGGGATAAAAAAACAGCAACATAATTTTACACTGAACTTTGATACAGATTTTCATTTTACATTGCCAAAGTAAAATCAAGCAGAAAATTCATTGTTGCAGCTCTTAATGTTATTTTATAGATATATCAATTGTTCTTTGTTTTAACTAACAGGAACATAAAGGCATTAAGTTTTAAAAGATTTTATGTAATAAAGTTTATGAAAAATTAGAATGTCAAAAATTTTAATTTCTTTAAAGAATTAAAAACAAATATTTTGAAGTTACAGAAAATAATTAAAAGTATGATACTAATTACTTTTAATAGCATCAATCTTTACATATAAACTTTTAAATATGCATATTTTATAATAAGCTTAGATAACCCTTTTTTTCCAAACATTTGATTTTTTTTACCTTAATGAAATAATTAGTTCCATTAACAAGTTGGCTTTTGTACTTGACTGGTTCAAATTCATCAAACAGAAGTCCAGTTTTAGATTGTACTTCATTTTTTATCTATATGCAGAGGAAAAAAAAGTAAAGAACATTAATACTTTTTAAAAGTTCCATCAAATTCTTTTTACCATCAAAACACGTATTTTTAAAATTACATCAGAAAAAATTGCATTTTAGTTAAATCATAAAAAAAAACTATGATTTGAAAATAATAAGCAATGAAATTTACAATTAATGTAAATAACAAAGACTTTAAAGTTTAAAAGGCCTTTTACTATTATTATCATTAAAGTCTTCATAAATTTAACTTTAATAAAATTAGTTCATTAATTCCATAAATTTCACACAGAATTGAAAACATTCTTTTATACATATAAACAGAATATTTCAGCATTCTGGATTTTTTTTTCGAAAAATCAAAGATTTTTAAAGGAGTAAAAAACTACCATAAATATATGCTATAGCATTTTATATACGCTATGAGCCCTGGCTGCTTGATATCATCCCATTTAACAGGAGCCTGACTCAAGCACTTTACGTGGTTAAATGAGTTCTCAATGAGAAATATCTTCCACCTCTTAAACTCATTTAACCATCCCACAGCTCCTGAGTAGGTTTCTGTCGAGCAGGATGACATCAGATGGTCTGGACTCGTAAGGTTAATGAGCATGACATTATGCATACATAGCTTGTTCTGTAGCAACCCGAATTACTTCATGACAAACTCTACCAGCATGATGCTTTATTCTTGATTTTAGTATTGCTTTCTCTACAAGTACGATTTTTCAGAAATCTTCAAAGAAATTACAGGAATTCAAGTTGGTAGAATAAGAGGCTAGACAGTCAAAAAGTCTTTTAATTATCTTATCATTGCTAAAGAGGGTAATATTTAAATATTTGCATTCTTATAAAGCCAGAATGACTTGCTACCATAGAAGTCTGTAATAATGGATATCCATGATGAAACATTCCTCAAATCTTTGAAGAGCAATTTTTTTCCCCAAAGAAAGAGAAGCAAAGAAAGAATTCAGCAGTAAAACCAAACCATTCAGTAATGTAATCGGAATGCAGAGGCTGTTCATGCATAAAGTAAGGACTGCAATACCTCAGATACAATAGTTCTGAATATTTATTGTTCTGTCTAATGTAAAATGTGAACCATTTGCCCACAACATGTTTCAGGGTCATGGACTGTTAACAGCTATTCTAGCCAAAAAGCAAAATCAATATACTGTTCAGTGTCTATGTGGGGCTTTTTAATTTTAAAATAGATTGCACAGCCTTTCATGCTTTAGACCACAGGAGAGCCAAATCATACAACACTACTTGAGTATTTGTTGAAGAATATTGAGCACAAATGGTCTTTCAAACACAGCAATAACAGACCTTCAATCCTTCATTAAAAATCCCTTTCTATTTCCTTCCTGGCAGTAACCCAATTCCTCAGTTTCTCAAATTTATTAATTATCTTTTTCAATCTACTCTCCAACATAGCCCCTTTTGTTCAAAATTTCAGGCATCAATATTCTCAAAGTGCAGCTAAACGACAACTGGTAAAACATTTGATCCACAAAGCTTGATTTTTCTATTCAAAAAGTTGTGCTTTTATGACCCTGGCATTTTTAAATGTTTTTGATTTCCATTATAACCTTTCTACAATGTATAAAAGCACCATTCAGTAGTCATAATTTAAACTAACATTATTATAATGCAATTTTTTTTCTTCCCATCATGTCCTATATAATGCATTAACAAGTTTCCAGACATTAGCTATAAGATATTGGTTGGAAGCTGAATAATTTAGTAAGTGGATTGGTTAATATAAGACCTTGCTCAATTTCTTACTAGACCATCTGACTTGACATGTCTTGACTTTTATTCATGGGTTCATTTATATTCTTTTGAGTACAACACACCACCAGCAGATGTAATACATTTTCACTTATGAATTCCAGAGGCTTATTTTAATGTCACAAGATATGAACTGGATTACATGAATAAAAATATAGCTAGAAAAACACATTTCATGTTAGTGGTGAAGGTTCTGATTTAAAAAATATATAAACATCTGAATTAATGTATTATCTTACTTCATTTTTAAAAAAAATTAGTAATAGTTAATTTCAGTTTCTCTAAAAAAACCATTGTGATAAGTGTGCCATGTTTAAAATATACAATGAAAGACTTGTTTAAAACATCTGTCTGAGGTAAGAAAAAAGTTTAATTCAATAATTTTGCCTTTTAATATTTCAATAAGTTTTTGTAAATTAAAAAAAATAAAATTATATCTATGCATTGATAAATAAAAAATCAAATATTTTGATTTTTTTATATTTATTTATTAAAAGGGAATGCTTAAAATTTTATTTCAACTTTTTAGTATCGATCTTCACAAAAGTTAAAGTGCTTACATACAATTGCCTATCTCATTTAATAAAATGTTAGTAATGTGAGTATATTCATAGAAGTCTGTAATTCCTTTTCATCATTTAATGATGTGATTTCATATCTTTTTGTTCAGTCTGCCAGTTGAAAATAAATTCTGGATGGTGTAATTGATAAATATCATTTGTATGTACATTTGCATCTTCAGCAAATGTGGTTTGAGTCAAATAAAAGAATTTATAATTTTTTTTTTCAGATTTGCATATTTATTGTGTGTCAAATCTAGCTTCAAATAGTTAATATTTATATAAGTGTTGCCAAATAATAAAATTCATAGCTGTTTCATAAGGATTTTTAAATTTATCATTTGTCTATTTTCAAAGCATAATATGGAGCTCGATTACACAAATTCTAATCGTACGTATTTTCGAAAAATCATTGATGAATAAATCAAGAAACAAGCGTAGTTCCTAAGAAATGAAAAATCAATTTATTTAAAGACTATCATATAATGCTTATATGATAAACAAATGGCCACGCCTCACAAACTGTCAAATGATACTAAAACTAATATTGTCGTTTAAACTAAGAACTAAATATAAAATCTTTCGAATTTACCTGTTTGGTAATTTGATGAATATTTTCATCAGGCTCCTTAACGTCTCCAGTTCCTCCTACCATAGGCATAATGGAGCTTAAAACAAAAGATTTCCAAAAATTAAGAGATGAAAGAGAGAAGACTCTGATCTGAAGAAAATTGACAGACTGATTGCAACTATATAGTACAGACTATCTAAGTCTTATGACACGCCTATTGCACAGAAATCGCACAGCACGTGATGATTAATACTGTTTATTTAGGTAGTAGTAAAAATAAAAATCACAAGCGTATGAAGTCACTGACAGCACAGTTTAGTTTCGAAGTTATAGTGGTTACAGTTTGAACAAAAATTTTAAAAATTATGATTATTATATCATAGTTGCATTAAAACTCTTCAAATATTTATTTATTTTTAATTTTTCAATTCTGAGTGTGTACATTTAATAAAAATTAACTTTTATGGTATAAACTGAAATTTTGGTTTCGCGTAATATAGGGCAAAGTCGAAAATTTTTACTATAAAATTAGTAACTGAAAAATGGCAATAGTTGCACTTTTGTATATTTATTTACATTCGACGAATGCGAAGAGTTCTTTTTGTATTTGAAAGTATTGGCGAAAGAATTGATTTTTCTGACTATCTTAAGCGTTGTTTTACAAAAATGAAAATCAAGATTAAAAGTTATACAGCTGTTGCGACTTGGCGTTGGATTGCTAACGACGACAGTTGTGGTATTTGCAGAATGCCGTTTGATGGTTGTTGTCCTGATTGTAAAATGCCTGGAGATGACTGTCCGTTAGTTTGGGGTAGATGCTCACATTGTTTCCATATTCACTGCATTATGAAATGGCTAACTTCACAGCAGGTGCAACAATTGTGCCCAATGTGCCGACAAGAATGGAAGTTTAAAGAATAATTTTGTTTGTACATTAATAACTTATTTCATCTGTTTCTTAATGCAGGGAATCGAAAATTTCAGCGTATGTATATTATTTCATTGCTCGTGTTTAGCTTATTATTTGAATGTATTTCAGTTTTCTAAACGCTGTTTTAAAATCTGGATTTCTACCATTGGATCAAAAAGAAAGGACATCTGTAAATCCTCATTTGTTTCTGTCATATTGTATGAAATCATCTAATAAATTTGTCATTTTTATTAATTTAGTGGACAGTTTTTTATTTCATATTTCATGAGTATGTGTTATCCGTAGTAGATTAATTGATGGCTTTTTAAAGCTTGGCCAATTGCTATGAATGATTTAATTTATTATGAATATAATTTGATGAATGATTTAATTTATTATGAAATAGTATTATTATGAATTACTATGAATTTAACAAAACTGCTAGCTATATCAGCTTTCTTATATCTCTTAGAATTAATTATGTATTATTTATCTTAAAATATAAATATTTTTATAAAGAATTGAAGTTTTCAATTTTTAAAGAAAGATTGTTATTTATATTAATTTGTTGTTCATTTGATTATTTTACTATCTTAAAATTGTTGCTAGTTATGTGATGAAACTCTAAAATACTTTTTTTAACAAACAACAGTAAATGTTGAACTTAAATGAAATAAATTATCCTTTTGTTTTTATTATACTGAAATTATAAAATCAATTTAAAATTCTCTGAAAATATGAACTTTTAATAAAAATTTGTAAGAATTAGTTACTTACCCAGATCTCACGTTTAATTAAAAAATAAAATCAATAAGAGCATGTCATTACTCTTTGAAAAGTCAATGCATTTTACTTTTATTTGCTTATTAATGCATTAATTTAAAATATTTATTTTATTCATATATTGGTATAATTTTCTTATAATTACAATATGTTGACATTAATTATTTTTTCTATGAAGTATATAAAAGCAGGCATAAAAAATATTGTGTCATATTCCATTGAAAATCTGATCAACATTTGTCCTAAACTATATATCTTGTGTCTTATTTTCAAGGTTATCTAGCTGTTATAATTTTTATGTACAAGTATTTATATTATTTATCCAATTTGGTACTTAAAAATATTCATTTGTAGTGCATTTGAATTGCTGTTGCTGTTCCTAATTATAACTGCATGGTAGGTAAAGCATTCGTAAATTATTCTTGAGGTATGCTTGATGATTTTTTAAGTATGCCACAGTGAATATGTTAAAATGGATGAAGAAAACGAAAAAAAAAAAATGCTGTTGTGAGATTACGCTCTTTGTAGTGACTAGACTGTAGTTAACAGCAAAAACTATATCTTCAGAGTTAGAAGTAGAGAAAAGTACTGTGAAGGATTGGTAAAAAGTTGGGCAGAAATTGAAACTTCCACTAGCATTGTACAAGCTAGTGGAAGTGGAATAAAAGTAAGAAGAACAATTTACATTCTAAGTAACTTGAGATAAATGGAGGAATTAGTATTCAATAGAAAGTGAGAAAATGTGGCGGGTTGTATTGTGGTGTCGCGCCAATATGGAAATAGAATGCTGCCTAGGGTCGATCTCGTGACCTTATGATTTGCAGCCACGTAACATATTCCCTATACAAAAGTAATCACCGATGTTTAGTGGCTGTTACTGGCTTATTATTACTACAAAAATACTTATTAAAATAGTGTGTTTTATAATTAAAATTTTATCTTCTAATATTGGTAAACAAAGAAATTTTATAAAAGTCTTTAAAAAAATGTTTTTTATGTTATCCGGTTTATTTTTACATTACAATAAGCTGATTATTCGGGTGTGTATTGTGGTTCATCTAGAGATTTTTTAAAATAAAACTTTGTATTTGGTTTCTTGTCATAATTTCATTGATTAGTTATAGATTATTAGACTTGAATTTCTGTTTGTAATTAATTAGTTCCTATTTAAAATTATAATTCTAATGATAAAAAAGTGGAAAGTCGTTTAATATAATAATTATAGGTGTCAAAGTTTTAAAATATTAATGAGTTACATTACCATCAAAATTTGAAATTAAAAACTATTTTGCTGGTGAAGTTATTAAAGACAAAATTACGTTCAAAGGACTTAATTGAAATTTTACATAAACAATAATACAATAAGCAAGCTTTTTATCTGAGATGATTAGTCTATTAAAAAATAAAGAAATTAACATGCTTTATGTAGTGATCAATGGCTAAAGGATTCGAGAAAATTATTTTTTACACAATTAAAAATGCTAAAACTGATCTAAGCCAGAATATAAAGAAATCAAGTGGATTTTTAAATGAAAAGTGATGAACGAACAGTATACTACAAAGCAGTATATAAATATATATAAAGAAATTTCCTACTTTTAAAATAGTTGTTGTAACTTTTGTAGACAAAACGTGACATTCAAGAACTAAACACTTTAAAAAAAATCTTTTATGTAGTTGAAAAAATAATAGTGTTTATATTGTACTATTTTTTGTTGTTGATGATTAAAATATGTATTCATTCAACAAAAAAAATGAATTTGATTGAAATGAAATATTATCCAAACTAAGCATTATTTGGATAAGGTGTTAAAAATGTCCTTTAGAGTCTCTGTAATATGTTAAAAATGTCAATTAAAAGATCGCTTATTTGAAGTGATTTTCAAATGCTAATTTTCGCATAACTGAAAAAAATTCCTTTGTAAGTTATTCTAAGAACATTATCTATATTATTTTAATTTTAAAAAATGCTGGATGAAAAGAAAATTTGTCTTAAGAATTAAAGAATGAATTATTAATTTATAATGTTTTCGCGTATTAAATAATACATTGTATGAATAAAGGAAAAGAACAGAAGGTGAAAAAAAAAAAATGGAAGAGGAATGGAATTAAAAAAGAAACACGTGCCGTGACCAGGATTCGAACCTGGGTTATTGCGGCCACAACGCAATGTACTAACCACTATACGATCACGGCGCTGACATCTTGAGCGTAAGAAAGAAAGAACTACAAAAACTGGTTCTTGAAGACCCAGTTTTTGAAAAGTGTGTATTCACCCAATAGATGGCAGCATGCGTATGTTTGCAAAATTAAAATTCCATTTTGCAATACGTCATGAACATTGGAAAATAAATATTTTTTAAAAATTGCATCGAGTAGAATATTGTAATTTACAATACGGTGTATTGATTTTATTTAAAGAATTTATTTCACTGAAGGTTGGATATTACTTTCCTTTTAAGTTTTCTTTTCTTTTCTGGACTTAACCAACTTGTGTTAAATATTATTTCGTTACATTTTTTTTTACAATTTTCAGTTTTGTCATATTGTTATTTAACTTATTCAAAATTTAATCGAATACGGATCTGATTCGCGTGAAAGTTAATGAAAAATTTGGTTGATAAATTTGCATTTTAAAGAATATGCTTCATTCGATATAGATTGAGTTACATTTGTCCTGAATTCTTATGCATAAAATTTAGCGATGCAGGAGCAGAAATACATTATTTAAAGAATAATTTCAATTGTGAGCTTCAACCAATGAAGATTACAGATCACATAATTCTCAGACTAGAAATAGATGAGTTTGTCTGGTCTCTTATAGATGGCAGCACTAGTAAGAATTACCCTCGTCTCAATCTGATGTTTTGATCAGTCCACTCGGGTTTCTTTCCAAACTGAAAATGCTTTATAGTAATCCGTACTTAGAGAAACAAATCCTTTGTCACTGAATTCAAATTAAGATTATTTTCGAATTATTATCACTTATGTGAAGACCGGGAGTTTGGTTTGGTTTAGTTTAGTTTAGTTATTTCAACTTCCCGTTTCAAACATAGCCGCCTCTATTCAAGAACTTATTTGGGACCATAATTTTTTGTAAAGCATAACTCTCCCCCCAAAAAATCTGTTCATAAATAGTAAATTAATGCGTCCTTTTTTTTTTTTTTTTTTTTTTTTTGCTAATACTTTCCTTTTTATAAAAATTACAATTTTTTGCAATTTCTTTTTCGGTGCTTAATACAGCAAGTGCGTTTAAGCGTTCTGAACGCATTTTTAATCGAAAATAATTCTTAATTAGTCTTAATTTGCTGAAAGAGCGCTCAGCACTTATTGTTGTAAATGGCAACGCAAAGAAAAGTTTTAGCACAGTTAATATATTTAGAAATAACTCATTATAATTATTATTTAGTATACATTGCAAGAAGTCTTGTGAGCTATTTTCATCTCTTTTATTCAATCCCCGTACAAACAAATTTCTTGGATCAGGTTTTCATCTACATCTGTGTTATTAAACTTTACAAAGTTTTTGGAACACTTCTCTAATTTATATTTTGTGTCTTGTGGCAAAACCTGACGACATCTTCACAAACACTTTCAATGGTTATTAATCTCTGACTTAGAATAAATTTCAATTTTTCTGACGTCTTGTGTTTTCTGAGTGTTTAAGATTGAAATCATGTATAAAGCTTAAAGGACAAATGTAGGAAGAAGGTGTATAAATTATTTATACTGCCGCATTGAAACGAAGCCTTGCCGAGTCTGCATAGCTGAATGGTTATGACGCTGGACTCATGGTCAGGACATCATGTGATCGAATGCTAGTAGACTTAAAAAAACATTTTAAGTATTTTCCCTTTATTTCGCGTTCCAGAAGATTCTGTACTTATCTTTAATTTACCAGATGAGTGCTCTGGACCTTTTCTTACTGTCTCCAGAAAGGTATTATTTAACTTTCCCCGCTTGTATGAAAGCTGAAGATCTCTCAGCCACAGGGTTATTAGTTCAGAGTTGAGCTAATAAAGGGATTTAACTCTACTTCCGGTGTCTTCCTGAGTTCTATCTACGTGAAAATATCCTCATTAAAAAAATATTAATTTTTTTTATGTATAAAACAAGATTCCTAATTAAAGAGTTTAATGGAAAATGTACAAAATACTAATAAAATTTAATATATTCCATATTATTTTTTTTTAACAAAATGAATGACTGCATTTGACTTTCCAGGTTTTGAGAATTATTTGCTGCACTTAAAACTTCAATTCACTTTCTAGATACTTTTTATAGTGAGACAGTAATTAAAAGTTCGGGCAGGCTTATGATTAATTTCCAATTACTAGCAAACCATGACAAAATCGTTCCTACTTTCTGCCAACTCGCCAACAATCAATTAAATAAGAATGGATTGATAGTGAGCCTAGCCAGGACTTATGATAGTTAAATATAATTTATAATAACAGTTTAAGGTATCCGACGACGTTCGGAAGAAAAAGTTTGAAACATTGGATTTTTTAAAAACTATTTATAATTTTTGGTTCTGTTGTCAATTATAAACATTATAAATATTTTTTTAAAAATTGAAAATATAATATATTTCGAGAAACAGAAAAATTTGTAGTAAATTTTAATGAAATTTAGCCAAAACGGTTAACACTCTACACAAAATCATAATGAAGCAATCCTATTTTTCTTTGTACACAAGTTATAGAATATAAGGATGAATGAAATGAATCAAAATAGAAATATGTTGAAATGCAAAGAAGTTACGGGGAAAAATATGCGTATATATGCATTTTTTCCATAAATTCGCTATTCAATTTTTCTGAAAGACCTATAAATGAAAAAGTATTTCACCAACAATAGAAATTTTGGTTCATTTCATTGTCCATATTATTTAAAACACGAGCTGATATTTTTATGTAAATGCCTTTATAAATTTTTGAGATATATTAATGGTGGAGAATTCTTATGAAAATTAAAAAATTGAAGTGAAAGATAAATTTCAGCTGAAAAGTATGTGACCCCGGATGATTGGTCAGGCCTTCCTTATTTTAGAAAAGATAAGCTGTTTTGGGAAGAGACAAGTCTGGACTACAAGAAATAATAATAATTAAAATAATCTCCAGTGGGGTCGATAACCAGTGTTTTTAACATAGTCGGATACCTTAAGTATAGTTTTATAGTTTGCATTTATAATAGTTAAAAAGAAATTCGAACTCCATATTTTAATGAATCAGAAAGCTTTAGACCCATCAGAATCTCGGAATCCTATTTTCTAGAATAAAATCAAGTCTATGAGTGAAAGCAATTATTCAAAAGCGTTTCTCGCTTGATGGATGGTTCTTTTGTATATATTCTTTACTTCTCATTTTTAAATTTTCATCAAATTTTGAACAAAGTGCAATCAGTGGAAATTTGTCAAAACGGTGGTCCGAAAGTAATTTAACGCGTTCACTGCCACTGCCCACGCCTGATATCAGGACCATCCATCTCATCAGATGACCCCTACTTTGCTATGTTTGAACTGTAGTAGAGAAGATGTCATCTAATAACATAGACGGTTTAGTACAATTATATGCTATTTGTCATGGCGTTTCAAGTGGTAGTGAATGTGTTAACACGATTGTAACAAAACGAAGAACGATAAATGAGCAACATTTGATGTACGGATTTAACATCTGAAGATATCAACGGTATCCAATAGCTTTCGAGGGTAAAAAAAACCCCTGAGGATACGAGGGCAGAAATATGACTTTCAGCTCATACTAAGATAGCACTCACACACTCGCTTGCACCATCCTTTTTTACAATAGGATCTCTTCCAAACACGATGGAACACAAGGGGAAGAACAACCATGCCCGAACCAGGACGTCCAGGGAAGGACGCTACCACTAGGCCAGGATACGTTTAACATCTAAATTATTTCAAATGTGGATCTGTGGTGACATCTTAATAAGCCAGTAACAACCATTAGACACTAGCGTCCGTCTTTGTCGAATGGATAAGTTACTGCACTTCAAACCCAGATATCGATCCTTGGCTGAATTCAACCTACACATTGGCACAATTTCTGTCACCCATCGCCACATTGATAACCTCGGACTATGAACGTTCAAACAGTTGTCGTGGCTCCACCTACCCGCAGTAAGCGCAACCAAAGCAAAGTCGTCAGACTCATTTGACGCAGCAATCACTCTGTTCGCTAGCCATAACGCTTAGCAATATAAAAATCGTTCGTCTCTACAAACTCATTGGTAGGGGAGTATTGTGGTCGAATGGATAAGTTACTCGAGTTCGAATCCAAACATCACAGGTTCGATCCTTGGAGGAATTCAAAATGTACAATTCCGGCCGACCTATCCCCACAGATTGACCATTTGTCTATCTGCTCCTTCGTAAATGTAGTAACAGTGACTTCATCTGATAATTAATCTTATCAATAAAATAGATTGGTATGGAATTTTGAGTTTCGTTTGGTTGACAAATATGCATATTCGGTTTTCGTAATTATTCTATTAAGCACTAAATGCTCATGTAAGGGATTTTGAAAAGGAGTGCTTTTGTTTAATTGATGTTTTTTTCTTCATTAGTTTCGCGTGAATTTTATCTTACAGCATATTTTTGGCGTCTCTTCTCTTTATCTTTCACTTTTCTTTTATCTTCCACTTTCTTTGTTTAACTAATTATCATACTGATATGAGATGACAGTTTACTTCAAATACAGCACAGGGAAGAATCTTACTTCTTAACATATTAATTAAAAAGGAGATTTGTTCTCAAATTTTACTCAACACATTTTTTATAAATTTTAATCAATCTCAATGTCGATCGACAGTATTCGTTTTAAATACCCCATGAAAAATCTGGTATATATAAATTAAAACCCACATAATTTAATTAAATATTCTCTTCTCTTTACACCCCTCCCCCCTTTAGTATTCTATGTTTGATTATTAGATTTTTTCCACTGTTAACTTAGTAATAATCATTAGGTATATTTTAGTTATTGGATGCAGAAGGTTTCAACAATCACTCTTATTGTTGTTAGCAGAAACAGTACTGTTTAATGTTAAACAAACGTACAAAATACAAACAATATAATTGATGAAAAATGAAACCATCTTCTGCTGCTGTGTTAAGAATCATTTTTCTTTTTGCAACTTGATCGTGACTTTTTTTTTTTTTTTTGCTGAGCAATGCTTGGTGTGTTTTGTGATTTCAATGAGGCTACGGCCATCATTGGATGGATCGTCCTATGGACGATCTTGGAACTGTTGAAATATCACATTCTTCACCCACTTACCCTCAATCGGAGATCTGTTTTTCGATCCCGATTCGGATCAAGATGTTGATACACCATCTGATCCACCTGCGACTAGAGTGGAATCCGTCGCAGTGGTTCGCTCCTACACGGTGTTTAGGATATGCCAGGCCTTAGAACTTCCAGCGAAATTGGCTCCATCTGCTACCCAGAAGTCTGAAATCACTGTTGTAGAATCCTACGCGGTCTACAAGCTGTGCTCAGCTCTGGGTTTACCTGCACGGATGGCTCCTGTCGGAGTGCCAGTGGTAGAATCTTTTGAGATCTACCAGTTTTGTTTGGCCTTGGATATTCCAGTGAGATACCGATCGCAGAAGGACGCAGTTTAACATCAAAACTGACGTCGACTGCCCGATGCAGTTTTCAGATCAGAACTGTCTTCGGATGCAGCAATGGAGAGTGGGTGGGAGGGGAACGAAAGTAGCCCACCTCCACGTGGTATTCCCTGGGCAACGGTGCAGTTCTTTGGAACTGCATCGGCTAAGAGGCTACTCAAACATGAAACAAATAAATGAGCTTTTTATTTAGTTTGACAAAACTACACACTTAATTTTTGATTTTAAGTTTTAATGTCACTGAATTTCATTACAAGCATCCAATTTAGAACATGGAGAATGTATATTTATGATAGCAGCAACTGCAATTTTTTAGATATGCTTAGAACTATGTATTTTTTATCCTAAAAAACAATTTAAAATATGTGTTTGACAAAGAATTATTGTAGAAAATAGCTTTGACAATTATAAATCTGATGAAGGAATCTTATAATGACTTGAAGTTGAAAAACTATGGAGACACAAATTTACAAATTCATAATATAATTCGTCTCCGTATATTTATAGCCGGTTATGACAAAGTAGATTAAAGGCCTTTTAGTCAGAGGCAGCCTTCTCTTCAAAGATTAGGTTTAGTGCAAGAAAGCATTCAAAGCCCTAACTTGCTGTAAAGTGGAAAAAAAAAAAAAAAAATCGGAACACATATTATAAATGCATATTTATTCAATGCGTGTTTTTTTTTTCCTTTGCTAATACATCAATTAAGAATACAACTTCAGAAAAATTACAATTTTTTCGTTACTTAATACAGCAAGTTCATTTAATCGTTGTGAACACATGCTTGACCAAAAAAAAATTCTTTATTGATTTTAATTTGCTAAAAGAGCGCTCAGCACTAGCTTTAGTAACTAGCAACGTAAAGAAAATTTTCAACACAGTTAATACTTTAGAAATAATAACTCATTATAATTATTATTTAGTACTCACTGCAAAATATTTTGTGCGTTATTTCAGTCTTTTTCATTCAAAATCGTCCTAACAAACATATTTCTTGGATTAGGTTTTCATCCACATCTGTGTTATAAAACTTTGCAAAGTTTTTAGAATATTTCTTGATTAATTTGAAATCAGAAATATTGTTTGTTATACTATTTGTACAATAACATTAAAAAATAATATCTAAATTCACCTTTCGATATATATATATATATATAGATATATAGTGTTGTTTGGTTGTTCATTTTTCTTTTGAAAAAAAAATACAATGAAAACAAAACACGGAGTCTTGTGTTTTTGAATAAATTAACCAACTACGATGTTGGGTTTCAACATTTGGCATTTTTTTAAAGTTGTACGTAGTTTAAAATGACCTACCTTAGCATTTTTAACAAAAATTTTTTTGTGTTGTTCAGGTCTGCTTTAGCATAAACATTCTAAATTTATCAGTTATAATACTTGCCCATAAACCAGGATCATTTACACACTCTTGATCGTATTTGTTATTGTTATTTCCACCATTGTTTTCTCATTCGGTTCTATTTGTATAAGCACACGGTTCTTCAACAAATTTCGTCGTTTCAACATTTCCATTGCAGGACCGTGTAGTTGAAGTAGAAATTTCTGCCCCAATTGAAATTTGAATTGTAATTTCTAAAGTTGATAGCAATGTCTTTTCCAAAATTACTTCAAAGCAAAAAAAAAAAAAAAAAAAAAAAAAAAACCGGTTCTATTTGTGACTTTTTGTGAAGTTTAGGCTTTCTTCTTTTTTCTTTTCTGATAATTTTTTTTTTTGACACTCAGAGTGATATTTCACTAGCATGGGCATGGTTATATCTAACAGTGTTAAACAGTTTACAGAATGAATTAGCCAATTAATATATGTTATACTATACACTATGCCGGCGTCCTGGCTTAGGGGTAGCGTGTCTTCCCCGTGATCTGGGCGCCCCGGTTCGGACAAGGTTGTTCTTCTGTGTTCTATCTGTGAGTTGTATGAATGTGCCCTCCCCCCAGTAAAAAGGGGTTGTGCAAGTGAATGCGTGTATCATCTTCATTTGAACCAGAAGTCAGACTTCTGCTCTCAGGGTGCTCAGGGGTCTTTACCCCCAGAGGCTACTGCATCCCCTTTTCCGTGGAAACACGGACACGACATTACCTAGAAAGTAGGAAAAGTGACTGTAAATCCACTTACCTTATATTAATAATCTTTGCACACTTGCACTAGACTAATATATACTGTAAACTTCGCATATTTCCAAATCCATCGACTTCTCTTCCTTAATTCTTCTTATTCTGGTCGTGGCCGGTGAAGAAGCAGTGCGCATTGCTTCGAGTTGATAGTTTAATTTATCATCATTTCACTTTTGGTTTCAACAACTTAATACAAACAAATATGCACTCATAAAATATATTACATTAGATGTAGAAAAAAAGTAGATAGTTGATGATTCACATTTGAATCCAGCCTCATCCTCGACTTCTGAAAGTCGAATGTGTTCAGAAGTCACGCAGCTCTGTCTGAACATGTCTGAAAGGAACCTAATTATTCATAAATGAGCTCACTCCCTTTCATAGCTATCTTTGGGATCGTTGTTCAATAACAGCATAAGTGGAAGTTCAACCAATCACATGGAAATAAGCGCATACTTTCAGTATATGTAAACGCTGTTATTGCCCAGAGCACTATTTTAATTCTTTATCTCAACGGGGTTCCTCACTCGCGGGGTCTCGGCGCATAGCATCTACCGAACCTCCCAATTGACTGGTTTTAAAACAACACTAAGGCTACTTTTGGATGGACTTCTTAATTTTGAACCATGGTTAGATGATGAGGGAATGGGAAATTGCTTCTTAATCTATATTCGGAAGTGGTGTGCTGATGAAGAGGAAGGGAGTGAACAACCCTTGGACAGCACAAAGTCAAAACGTTAATAGATTCTTTTCACTTTTAAAGAGTCAGATGTAGTTATATAGTAGTATCTTAATAAGCCACTAATGGTCACTAAACATTGGTGATCACTTTTGTCTAGTGGATATGTTACGCGACAGCAAATCATAAGGTCGTGAGTTCGATCCTGTGCGGAATTCTATCTCCACCTTGGTGCGACGCCACAATATAAACTGCCACAGTTATATCATTGTCTCGTTATACCAAGTGGGTACTTTTCCGGCCCAAATCTTGCCAAGCAGATTTTTTGGCGACAGCACACAGTCTCCATTTTGATGCAGGCGACGAAATGGCATTTAAATGACACTTGGGGGAGGAAAATAAATAAAATTTTGTTTTTAATTTGATTACTGATTTTGTAATTTTATATCAAATTTTGGTGTTAACTTTTCGATAAAAAAAGACATTCGATTTTCTTCACTCTATTACGAAGAGCAGAATGCTCACATGCGGTATTTAGAAAATAAAAATCTGAGCAGTTATGGTCTTGTTCAAAGAATACAATACTTACGCTGGAAAGAAGAGGATGAATCTTTATTGTGAAGAATGCGAAAAAGGCTTCTAAGGAACGCATGCTAGTTATTAGCTCAGCAACTATAAAGAGGCTTAGGAAAACCAAAATTTCTCTCGATTCACAAAGTAAAAGGTCTTTTATTTTCGATTTAAAGTAACGGCGCATTTATGCTTGATATTAATTTATGGGAGCACACACAGAGTGGCTGAACATTAATTTCGCGCAAATTACTTTAGGATTCTCAAGGCTGTAATTTTTCTTTCCAAATCTCCATGTCGTCATTCAATCTCTACTATTAGTTCTCTCTCTCCACATGTACATTTGTTTATATCTTATTCATATGTTCAATCCTTAATAAAATATTTTTCATTCCCCCCAGTTCAAATGCATTTTTTAAAACTTGTAATAGATGACATTTGATATTAATACAGTTCTTTCAACTATTAATAAATTCATTAAATTCAATTAAATTTTTAATACTGTAAATAGAGCAGTTTAAAAAGTAGTTTAGCAGACTTCTTTTTAAACTGATAATAGTTTTTAATAAAAGTTGAAATCAACAGACATTAACTCAATCGGTAAGATGCAAGTAAGTTTTAAGTGAAGGTGAAAAATGCGAGTTCAACGATTGAGAAAGTCAATAATTTTTTGATACTTGATAATTTTTTAGACAATTGAAGGGTTTTCTGCAAAAAGGTTATAGCTATAATTAGGAGAATTAAGAGTAACATGGAATATCATGTGGTAAAATCCCTTGAATCCCTTGTTCATTTGGTGCAAAAAAGATGCAGTGCCAATCGTTAGTTCAGGCGGTACTCAAGGGATGGGGCGATCTGTCTCATAGAAATTTAGAATTTTCAGACATTTTTCACAGCTTTCTGCAAACTTTAATCGTTGGAGCTATCTCCTTTTTGCAGCAAACCTTTTAGTTATTTAATAAAAAGTAACTGAAGAAGCATTTTTCTTTGTTGACCTATGTAGGAAGTGAATTAAATTTTTTTTATCTATATAACTTGTTTTTAAATCAAATCAGTGAACAGTTTTAAAAGTCTGTGGCAGAGGGAAAACAGATGAGAAGGATGATTGTGGATTTATGACTTTAAGTGCTTACTATCACGCTCATGACAATATCCCTTCATTTTAAATATGTTATTTTGGGACTGCTGTCTATAAGTTCGAAAGTCGATATCAAAATAATAGTAAATTCCAATAATCAATGCCATTTTTCAAAGGAATCCGCTTTAATAGAGTGAATATTTCAATTTGTTAACTGACTAACGCCAGATAAATTATTATCGGGTTTAGTCAATTATGTTACTTAGAATTATCATTTTAGCCTCCAGTCTTATTAGTAATTTACTTCGAAAATATTGACGGCTTCCAATGCATAGTGTAATTTTTTTTATTCATATTATTATATTATTTTTCTGTTTATGCATGTTTATGCTTTTACTATGTGATTTTCAGTTTAAGTTCCCTGACTCCAGGATTGGATTGTTTACTATTTAGTTTAAATATTTTATATTAATCAAATGAGCTATACAGTATAAATTTACCGCCCATATTCTGTCAATGATTGTAAAACTTTCAATGAATTCTACCCGAACACATCCTTACGGGTAGGCGGGTTTTCGTGGGGTAAACCCACACCAAGGCACACGAATCGAACATAAAACATGATCACTGTCTGAAGTTTCGGTCCAATTCAGAATTCTCTTTTTTACCACACTTATGTACTAACATAGAATCATATTAGGTGTATTGCATGCTGCTACATATAACGTATAATAATCTCTGAAAATTATATGCAACACATACCCAAAAGCTTAACGTAGAACGACTGGGTTTATTTACAAAAAGCAATTTCCGTTACAACTTCCATGTTGCCATGAAATTAATACAAAGTTATAGTTTGATTTATATAACGTCATTCTCGAGCGCGACAAGGTGCTTGCATGTGTTTTAATCAGCGACATCTATTGGAAAATATGTGAAGTACCTACATAATCGACAATGGTTTTTGGTTTTATCAATTTAATGTTTCTTATTGTTAACATTTGGAAAGTTTTCTATTTAATACCATTGTTATTCAATTTATAAAGACTCAAATCATGGAACTCTCCAAATTGCATTTTCAACATTCATTGCTTGTTTTTTGTTTGAATTGGAGGAATCTGCTTTTTGAAAACTTCAGGTAATGTTACTCCGTTATATCCTAAAGGTGGGTTCACACGAGGCTAACTATGGCGCGCAATAGAAGATGAAGCCTACTTCGGGAAAATCACGAGACCACAACGAGACAATCCCAAATAGTTGTCCCGTCGGGACAACCGTTGGCCATTGTCCCAAGAGGTTGCCTCAACTGTTCATACGAGGACAACACAGGGACAACAGTAGAGAGCAAACATTTGAGCGCAATAGTTAGCCTCGTGTGAACCCACCTTAATTATCTGTTTTGGTTTTAACTATTTAATAGTGGTAATTTTGATGTTAATAACAAAGAACGGTCAGAAGGATTTTTAAAAAATTCGAAAACAATCAGATGCCAGATTTATTGGAAGAAAATAGGAAAAGGTTGTAAAAAACCATAGAAAATATTTTAATTGATATATATATTGTATCAATTTTTCTCAATAAATGCTTTTTAAAGTGAAAAAGTAATCAAAATACATCCAAGCCCATAATATTAATTTCTACGAATTTTATAAATGCCAAATATTTAAATTTGAGGCATTCAAATTTAAGTTTTCAATTGAAATTCGAACAATTTTATTTAATTTTCTATTTATCACGTGAGAATGTTTGGTTTTAGGTTATTTGAAGCCTCAAAATGCGAAGGCAACAAATTGGCGATTTATTTCTTTTGAGGCATCCATTTTTCGCTTTATGTTTATTAGAAAACAATGTAGAAGGTTATCACATTGGATGATTTATCGCTAATTAAATTTACAACTTGATTTCCAGATTATTCATTCTTTCTCTCTCTCTCTGTATGTACACACACACATATATATATATATATATATATATATATATATACCGGTTAAACTAGTTTTAACCCGTTTGAAACAATCACGAGACTATCAGATTATGCATGCATCAATATTTAGAAAAAAGCGATGTTCTTTTTTTTTTTTTTTCTTTTTTCCATGTCAAAAACCGGCTTAGACCGAATAAGAAGTGTTTGCTTTAAACCGGTTTAAACTGGTTAATGAATTAAATTAATTAAGCTAAATAATGACTTAAAAGATCACATGTGTTCTCACATGATAACTTGGAATTTACAAGCGTATATTTCATTAAAAAATTCTTAATGGATATTTTTAATCCTGCATTTCATAAATATTAAATAAGTTATTTATCTTTTTAAACTTATTCATTTGCTCTATGATATTTTTTATGATCACAGAAATGTGATAACAATAATATAACAGCAATTATTGTAATTCAAACGATTCATCTTCAATCAAATTAATCAATAACACAAAGAAAGAACAACTGTTAGTTTATTGCATTGCTTTATTGAGAATGGAAGCATATAGAGTTGTGAAATGCGTGGTTTTCATACATTATATTTGCACAATCGATTTTCGGAAGGAACATCATTTTTTAATGAAAATTTTACATTGAAAATGATAATGATCAGTTTACACTGGTAATTACAACAAACAAAACCATAAAATTCGAACATTACAATGATATATATATTTTTTTTTTCAAAATTACCACTGCAATTCAAGGAATTACAAAGATAGACTTGAAAAGAAAAACATGGATAAATAATAAAAATTTAATAAAAGAATTAATAAAATTTCAACTTATGTCTAAATAATAAAACAAAACTGATTTTTTAATTAAATAGTTGCTTAAGAGGTTTCGTCTGATTAAAGTTTCGATCTTTCACGTTTATTCTTCATAAAAAATGTAATAAAATCATTTAGATTCCAAAAATTATATTAGAGTAAAATGAATAATTTTTCTCATACACCTAATTGTGTGTTTTAGGGAAATTAATAAATTATTGTGCTGAACAACTAGGTGTATGAAACATATTTTCATTCTGTAAATTATTTTAAATTGTTTTCAATTGGATGATTAATAAAAATGTACATTTTTTCTTAATGCTCTTTTCAAATTTCAGTTCGCTTGTTTTTAAATTTCCAATTAAAACTTCGAACAAAATAACGCCTTGAAACTTATATATTTAGACATTCTTTTATTATAATTTTGTAATTTTATTTTGAAAATGACTGCCATGTTTTAGTGATTCTGTTGAGTTGTTATGAATGATATCCACATTATAAAAAGAAAGTTATTCAGTTTTTTTTTTCTAATAAGAATGATAATAAAAACAGAAAAGCAGAACAGAAAATTTTGAGATTCTCATTTTTAAAAAAATGTTCCATTATCAGTCAGAATTAAATATGTGGTTATGTAAATAGAAACTGAAATATGCAAATTCCAAATTTAATTATTTATGTTTATATTTAGATAATTCTGATAATGTTCTGAATAATTTTAGAGAATTAACAATTGTAAAATTTAAAGACAGACTGATTGAAAAGAGAACTTCGCTCTTTAATTCAGAATATTATAATTTCGAGTAATTACTTTTTTCCGAATTTAGCGAATAGTTTTTTATGAAGAAAAGTTACTAAAATACTGCCTAAATATAATGGAACTACTAATAACTTCTTTGACTCCTTAATCGCCTAGTAAATTAAAGTATAAACTATTATTTTGAAAACTGTTGTCTAATCGCGGGTTCTTTTCAGATTTAAATGATATTCTTAAGACTTTTTGATTGATTACGAAATAGAAATTCATGGAAAAAAAAGAATTATTCTTGTTCTATAAAACAATTAATAAAAACAATACATCTGTTAATACCCGTAAAAAAGTTCTTTCCTTGTACTTGTGCAGTTTGAAAATAGATGAAACAATTCAAATTGATTGGATTTTTCAATTGATGGTGAAATTTGAAACTACTATAAAAAATATTGATGGTTTAAGAATTTTTTTAAATACTTTTTCCCCAAATTTTCATTAAAAGTTTTCTTACATATATATTAAAAATTTGTTCAAGCATAATGCTACTTTTTATTCAAATTTTTTTTAAGCATAGAAGCCAAATTTTTTCTTTGAGCGTAAAATAAAATAATTTTAATTATCCAACAAAACAAAGAATATTTATATATATGTATTAGTTATATAGATTTGGAAAACAAAGATTAAATTTAGAATAAAAAATACTTTATGCTAAAAATTCTATAAAATAAAAAATTAGTTTTATGTCTTAAATTATTCTAATTTTTTTTAATTAATTTCCATTTTAGCTAAGTTTACAAAAAATTATATATATATATATATATATATATATATATATATATATATATATATATATATATATATATATATATATATATATATATAATATAATATATATTTTTGTTTCTATTTATGAAATATTATATAAATTAAATATAATATATTT
>JAPMOQ010008617.1:914945-970287 GCA_026543055.1 Argiope trifasciata | reverse complement strand
TATATATATATATATATATATATATATCGAATAGAACATTGATGTTAGTTACTAGTTTAGAAATATTAATTAAAATGAATATAAGATTTTAAGAGCAAGTCATTCTCAAACAAAATATGACTTCACAATCTCAAACAAATGAAAACATGCAAATAATTATCTGACAATAGAGGATTCGAAACATTCGAGTTTCTTCTTTTTAAAATCTGTTAAACATAAATATGTAAGTATAAAACATCTCTTTGATTAAAGACGGCACAAAATAAATTAAATTATAACATATTTACAATGTCATAGAACTAGGAACAACTAAGGAATCAACAAATCAAGAGAAATATCTGTTTTGCTGGCCTAAGCCTGCTCCTAGAATACAGATACAAAAACATTTTAGAGCTGCTTTTTTTCATACTGGATTTTTCTAAGCAACAAAATTTTTGTATACACATTACAGCACAAGCTGCCACTCATGATTATGCACATATACATACACAAAAGAATGACTTTCTCATTAGTCATTCTGGCATGTCGAATGTGCCGGAACTTCAATACAAATCGTAATTGATTTTAGAGTTGAATTGGCACTTCGTTCTCAAGTTAAAGAATTCAAGTGTATTAAAAATTTCCTCAGGTAAACTTAACCTATAGGAACTCAATACAATTTGCAAAACTTGAAAGTATTAATTACAGAAAATATTTAAGAATTATCTTCTTATAATAAATAAATATTTAAAAAAAATTTGAATTAATTTGGCTTTTTTCATTATTATGAAAGATCTAACATAAATTGAAGCTGTATTATTTTATTACTGTTTTGATGAATTCATAAAAAAGTAGATATTTAACATATATACATTTTATATCTCTCTTCATTAAAGTTCACACTGTTTCGAACATGCCAGAATGCTCAGATTTCTATTTTATCTACAAAAGTGATAGTAAATCTTAATCCTAATCTAAAAGGAAGAAAATAGCAAAGAAACAAAAAAGATAGGATTTTTTTTTGCATCATATCGGGAAAAAAATCTATATTTTAAATAGTATGATATATAATCGATTGCTTCTAAGAAACTACAATTTATACATTAATAACAGATGCCAGCATCGGTACCAGGAAGAACTATGAATTACTCTTATATTACATAGGGAATCAACAGAATCGTTTTGAGAGACAAAAGTTGATTTCAATGTGGAGAACTACATTTTGGTTGGAGATCACTAGAGACTATGAATGTGTCATTTCACTATTTCGATCTTATGGGGTGAGCTATATCCCTGACTGACACACACTTGGAGAGTCCGTCGTCAGGTGAGCCAGGCTCGCTGGTGGAGTAGATGGATTCTGGAGCTGACCTTTGAGAAAAGTATGAGTCGTGCGAAGATGCATTAGAGAGTGGTGGCGAACTGATAATGTCCGTGTAGGGTGTTATTTTGATGCCATTATACATGTTCCCTCTGGAATTGTCCGAATTGGGGTGGAGGGCTGGAACATTTATCGGGAGCGTTGCCGGAGGTGACGTCGAGTCATTGTCACTGAGGTCTGTCATGGGGTACTCGTAGTGCTGTCCGTTCACGCCTTCGAAATATACATTGTTAGGTTGGCAAGAAGTGGTTTTCCAGTGGGTGCGAAGACCTGACGCACTGATGTACTTTTTGTTGCATGTTTGACAGGTAAATGGCCTTTCATTCGTGTGCAGACGCTTGTGCAGTTTGAGATGAACGAATTGTGTGAACCTTGCAGGACACAGATCGCAAGGGTATGGTTTCTGTCCATTGTGAAGCCTCAAATGAGTTTTCAGGTTGCTGGTGCTGCTGAATTTTTTCTTGCACACCTCGCACTGGTGCGGTTTTTCACCAGTATGAACTAGATGATGCTTTTGTAAGTGAGCCAGCTGCGTGAAGCTCTTCGTGCACAAGCGGCATGTAAAAGGTCTCTCCCCAGAGTGAGTCCTTAGATGAACCTTGAGGTTCGACAACTGTCCGAAGGTTTTGGAGCAGATATTGCATTCGTAGTGCATCTTACCGTCCTTCTTCTTCAAAGGATACGGCAGCGATCTGTAACCACGTCCTAGCGACCCACCTCTAGGTGACTGTGGTCGCATGGGGTTCAGCCTCTCCGAATTTGCTGTTGAGTGTACATTTGTGCTGTAATAGTGACGCTTCTGAGAGTCCAGTTGGCCACTAGAGTGATTTATAACACTGAATTGGCTTGAGTATGGAAGAGCCATTTGAGCTGTGTATTCTGATAACTGGGGAGTAGGAAAAGGAGGTCCAGTGTGTAAAGAAGGATGGATCCTTCCGCCATATGGCGTGAAAGGATAAGGAGGAAAAATAGTTGGTGCTGCACTGCCGTAAAGAAATCCACCTGTTGAGCTGTGGACATTGTACGGAAGAGGATTCGGAGGACTGTGTCCATGCTGGAGGTGGCTTTTATCTGTCGAATCGGGACTATGCATCTCTTGCCCGTGGCTGCTGGAAGTTACAAATGGAATGCCATGCTTGTGCGCTTGCAGGCTTTTCACACTTTGCGAGGAAGAATCTGGATTTTCAGACATGCTCGTCGGCTCTTTTAAATCCCTATGGAATTCTCTGAGAACCTGAACCGAAGAATTCTCGGGGGTTGCCAGGAGATTCTGCAAAATCTTGGGAGTGAAAGGCCCAGGATATTCGGCGCTGATTCTCCTTATTGTTCCATCATAGGACATGAAAGCAGACTCCCTTTTATTAATACCATCATCTGGGAATTTTGGACTGCTGGCACACATAGGGCTACTAGGTTGTGGAGGTGTATACTGACTGTCTACCTCCATATCTTCCTTTCTGTAGATTTCAGATTCTGCACTTTTCGTTTTTTCTTCAGTGTTTTGTTCCGTTGTTTGTTTAGTGGAAAACCTTTCATCCTCATCAGGATCTTCGATGATGGTCAGCTTACCATCATAATCATTGTCTTCCGTTCTCTCAGGAGAGACATTTCTGTGCTTCGTCCTCGCATATTTGAACTTCAGCCTGTGAAAATCACTGGATTTGTACTCGGTGTCATTCTCCCCATCGCTCTCTGGTTTCGGTGGCTTGGCGTTGTCTGTTTCGGAGGTTTCCAGAACGGTGGATTTCGAAGCTTTTCCTCGAACACTGAAGTCAAGGGCACAGTTCTCACTATCACTGTCGCTGCTGTCTTCCGGTGGGGTGAGAATATCAATGTTCTGGTGGGTTTCGTAGTTTCTTTTGATTTGAGACATTTGGAGTCGCAAAGTTTCGGGTGGTATCGGTTGATGTCCGAAGGGCTCAGACGGTGGGCTGATTTGAATACCTGCAAGACAGGAAAAGAATTTTTGATTTAGAAACAGTATCAAAAAATTTGCATTTAAAAATAATACTTCCATGAAACCTTAAACCCAATTAACGTCATTTCAATATCAATTAGATTTGCGTACCACTTGATAATTCTTAACACGTTGACTGCCAACTACGAGATAAATTGTTAGATTGTGTTCTTTTCTAGGACACCAACTACGAGTTATCTCGTTCTGCGTTTACTTGCCATTTTTTTGCAGCTACGAATAAACTCGCAGTATATCAGTGTCCATATCGATGGATGGATTCAGGGAAAAGAACAAGAAATCAATGCTGCCTTGCATGGACAGAAAATTTAATAAAAAACGAACAAAAAATAGAATGATAAAAAATAGTTCAAATAGTGTCATTTTAGGCAAGATTTTTGAAAATCTCCATGGCATTCAACGTGTTAATGCTATATTTACGATTATTCCTAAAGGATTAATGTATGAATTAATTAAATTTTAACTAATTTATTGCCGGCGTCCTGGCATAGGGGTAGCATGTCTTCTCCGTGATCTGGGCGTCGAGAGTTCGATTCTCGGTTTGGGCATGATTGCTCTTCCGTGTTCTTCTGTGAACTGTATGAATGTGCCCTCCTGTAAAAAGGGTTTGTGCAAGCGAATGTCATCTTCTAAGAGCTATAAGTCAGACTTCTACCTTCTGGGTGCTCAGGGGTCTTTACCCTCAGAAGCTACTGCACCCCCTTTCCGTGAAAACATGAACACGACATCATCATCAACAACTAATTTCTTTTTCGTATATGCAGAATAGAGCTAGCTATAAGCGTAAGACATAAAGACTGCATGCAATGCATTCGAATAATGCATAAAAGCTCGAATCAACTCTCTGAGACTTAAAACATGAAGAATGTTTACTCAATGAACAAAGTATTTCGTTTTAATTATAATAAATTGAATTTTAAGCACATTTGTCATAATTACTTTTCAGTTAATAATTTCACTAATTATTTTTTCAGACTGATAAAGTATATAACTTACGTATTCCGTTATTTATTTCAACCTCTGCTTGCATCCTCTGGGCATAGCCTTTACAGTACCACACTAGAAGCTCTTGATTGGGTTGGATGCTCTTGGTCGTATAGAAATAGATAGCCCCATCCACTTGGCAGGCGATTAGATTCTGCTCAGACACTTTGAAAGCTGGATTGACGTATCGCATCCAATTCGCTCTTTTCACATCGTAGCCGTCAATGTAATAGTACTCGCCTTCATTTTTATATACCTGGAAAAAAATTAAAGTTAAGAAAAGGTTTTTAAATACAGTGCATGCTGATTGTTTTTCTATTTTAAATATTTTCTACTTCTTAGTGTTTTTAATTTATAATTATCTGTCATAAATATTAAGAATTGAATCTTGATCATTCACTATCATAAATATTAAGAATTAAATCTTTAAAATTCTTTATCATAAATATTAAGAATTGAATCTTGAAAATTCTCTATCATAAATATTAAGAATTGAATCTTGAAATTCTCCATCAAAAATATTAAAAATTGAATTTTGAAAATTATCTATCATAAATATTAAGAATTGAATCTTGAACATTCTCTATCATAAATATTAAGAATTGAATTTTGAACATTCTCTATCATAAATATTAAGAATTGAATCTTAAAAATTATCCATCAAAAGTATTAAGAATTGAATCTTGATAACTCTCTATCATAAATATTAAGAACTGAGTCTTGAAAATTCTCCATCATAAATATTAAGAATTGTATCTTGAAATCAATTTTTTTTTTATAAATTCATTATCAGGTGGAGTCATTAATAGTAAAACTTTTAAAATTTTTATGAAATTAAACTTTAATTTAAATTAATACATTCATAAATATTTAATTTTTGAAAAATATTAAAAAATACATTAGCATCGAGAATAAATTTCAAGACTCTAGCCCTTCAAAAAAAGAGCTCGATTTATATAACAAAATTCCTTTTTATATATATGAAATAGGTCAAGTTAAATAAATGAGTTTTAAAAAAATGAAAATATGTTTGAAATGAAGCTTACCCTCCAAAAGTACTTTTTATTTGTGACGTGGTTGACTTCGGTGACGTGATACACTTCGCCCACGAACGGTCCGAAACATGTTCCCTGGGGAATGCCGCCTAGGGCATGCACTCCCTTTACCTGCAAAAACACAAGGGAAACATTTGAAATTGTTGGAATAAAACTGGATTATTTACAAATATTTCGCCCAATTGAAATGCAGAACTTTTTGTAAATAGATCCTGCATATTGATGCATCTACACTGATGGAAAAAAATCCCAACACCAAGAATAAATTATTGTATAGTAATGAAATTTTAGGAATACATTTGTCTAGGTAACATATTTAATTGATTGAAGTTTCAAGATCACAGGTAGAGCCATTAGCGTGAAGAGCCATTTCAAATGTGAAATGTTGGTACATTAGTAACCGGTGTAACCGCCAGAATTTTGAATGCAAGCATGCAAACGGGCATGCATTGTGTCGTACAGGAGTCGGATATCAGTTTGTGGGATGAAGTTCCATGCCTGTTGCACTGGGCGGTCAATGCAGGGACGGTTAATGCTGGTTTTGGATGACGCTGGAGTTGTCGTCCAATGATGTCCCATACGTGCTCGATTGGAGAAAGATCTGGTGATCTAGCAGGCCAAGGCAACATGTCGGCACTCTGTAGAGCATGTTGGGTTACAACAGCGGTATGAGGGCGAGCGTTATCCTGTTGGAAAACACCCCCTTGAAAGCTGTTCATGAATGGCAGCACAACAGGTTGTATCACTAGACTGACATACAAATTTGCAGTCAGGGGGCGTGGGATAACCCCGAGAGTGCTCCTGCTGTCATACGAAATTGCTCCCCAAACCAGAATTCCAGGAGTAGGCCCTGTGTGTCTAGGCCGCAGACAGGTCACTAGCAGGCGTTCACCTTGCCTTCTTCTAACCAACAAACGGCTATCACTGCGACCAAGGCGGAACCGGCTTTCATCAGAAAACAGAACAGATCTCCACTCCGTCCTCCAATGAGCTCTAGCTTGACACCACTCACGTCGCAAACGGCAGTGGTTTGGAGTCAGTGGAATGCACTGTACAGGGCGACAGGCTAGGAGCTGTCCTTGAAGTAAACGATTTGTAACAGTTCGTTGTGTCACTGTGGTGCCAATTGCAGCTCGAATTTCAGCTGCAGACGCAGTACGATTAGCCACAGCCATACGCCGAATACGACGGTCTTCCCTCTCAATAGTACCACGTGGCCATCCAGAACCTGGTCTTCTTGAGGCAGTACCTTCCCTTGACCACTGCCGCCAATACTCATGCACAGTGGATACATTCCTGCCAAGTCTTTCAGCAATATCGCGGGGAAAAAACCCACCTTCTCGTAGCCCAATAACAGTGACCTCGTTCAAACTCAGCGAGCTGTTGATAATGGCTTCTTCGTCTTCTCAGAGGCATCCTCGACTAACATTAACCCACTACGTCAAATCTCAACTGTAAATAACGATCACGAACCTTACAGCGCTTATTTAAAGGGAACTTCATTTGCATGTTCATAGTGTCGCTATTAGCACGACACTTACGCGAGTAGCTTGAAAGTTGAATCGACGCCATCTTTCAGATGTATAAACACGCCTACCAAATTTCGTTTATCTAGCACAGCTCCTTCCTAGTGTTGGGATTTTTTTTCCATCAGTGTATTTTCGAGATACTTTTATAGTAAACTAGTTGGTATCCGGTGCGTTTCTGCCGCCGAAAAAACTAATATTAAGTGCCATCAATCAATCATTCGGCAATGTTTCGTCAAAATAGGATGAACGGCACGACAGTATATAAAATACGAACAAACAAATAATCATTTTTATATATTAGATTTGTGTGTTTTTTTAGAATTGTTAAGTTTGGTGTTCTTTCAGAATGGTAATGAAAATACTATTTATTGTATCTCGTAATTCGTTTCATAATCGTACAGAATTCTCATATTTAATTTTAGAAAATCTGATTAAAATATTTTCTTTTTAAACTGAATAAACATAGAAAATATATTTATTACATAAAATCGTTAATATAGTTGAAAAGATAATTTTTGAAAATTAAACTAGTCCAAAAATATTTGTACTACAACATTTTTGGTGGTTACTACGAAAAGCGCTAAAATTTAATTAAGATTTAAAACCCCCAGGGCTGGTCTCCCCAAAATTTTCTCACATTATCTGAAATAAAATTATTATCTCTGAGAATGACTTGCATAGCCTTTGCCTACTATAGCTTCAAAATATTAACCTTTCACTTGGATTCAGCATTCCTACAGAATGTATAGTCCCCTCAACGAGTTATTTGGAAATTAATCCTTGGTAAAGGAACGCAGTTGAGATTCGAATTTTAAAGATTTTTAATTAAATATACTATACATTTAATCATTTCGTAGGTGTAAACATTAAGCTGACCAAATTTTATCGCAATCGGATGAACGATTTAAGAAGGCATAAGAGACATACAGACGAACATTCATTTTTATTTATACAGATTATAATTTTTTAATGCATTTATGTCGAAATAATATATAATAAATGTTACGTAAAGTGATAAGCATTAAGTTATTTTGAAAGCTCTGAGCAAACTTTTGAATGAACTTCATATTTGACGAAGCTTATTTAAAGTCCTTTATTCATTTCTAACATTTGCCTAAGAAAAAAATCAAATGACCATAAACAAAGTATTACGAAATTCCGTTTCTTGTAAACAAAATATTGAAAAAAACCTACAAAAGATTAACGAAAAAGAAGCAGGCAAGTCTGGAAATAGACTTAGTAACCCACATTAACGCACCTCTGAAGTTTTATCTATCAGATGTTTGGAAGAAAGAGCTCTGATAAGAAGTGTGACAAAAAAAAAGTGTTTTGAAGGGCAAACAGAAGATTGAAAGAATGAAGAGATATTAAAACCAGCGTTGTGTGTCACATAGCTAAGTGATAATATTTTAAAGAAGTCAACGACACGATTTGGCCTTAGTGATAATATTACAGCAAGAAAAAAAAGTCGAAGATACTGGATGTCTAGTTCGTAATCGTCGAGACTTCTGGTAATTAGAAAAACTATTCCCGTGATAACTGATTTTGGGGTGGAATATGTAAACTGAAAACACTTCATGAAGTGATAAAGGTCACGGTCGAAGAATTTTTAGCATCAGGATATAATTACGGTCTTATCAGAAAAGATTTTAGAAAAAAAATAGAAGATAGAAGTAAATAATTAGTAAAGTCACATGAGCATATAAAATCGTCTCTTCGGAAATTATTAAAGTAAGCATGGTTGTATAATTCTTTGAAAGATGGCATGAAAATCCACAATTACAATACTTTATCCTTCATAGTTAAATTAATGTAAATTCACTCTATAATTACAATAGTGAATATGTACAGAATATCCATTAAAATTTTTCTACCCATGTTAACTTGAGAACGGCGACAACTATTACCTCAAATTTGAAGTAATAAAGGTCATATAAAATTAAAAAATGGGATTTTTTTTAAATCTCAAGTTTTGATTTATATTAATAAGCTAAACATACATAGAAAAAAAAATGTCTTGATGTAGTAAAGTGACCATGCACTTATATGGTTAGATTAAATATATAAACACTTGCCAACAAACACATTGAAGGTAGCTTTCCTACATCGAAAATAGCACAAGGTAGAAGAAAACTGTGAATAAAATTGTAGTGCGTTTTTAATTTTGTACGAAAAGACACTTTTAGTACAATAATGTCAAGAAATAAATGTGTAAAATGTGCATTATTAGGTCCCGATTTCCTAATTCATACTTTAAAAAAAGGATCAGAAATAAGACAGAACAATTAGTTATCAGTAGATACTTTTATTTCGGTGTTCGAAATGTTCTGTATCATCGTATCGGCTTTTATTGTTCCAAAGACGAGTTTCTGTCATGTTGTCGGGAATTATAGCATAGGTTTATTACATCACACATTTACTATTTGCATCATACATTTATTACGTCATAGGTTCGGGCTACAGAACAAAGACACTTTTTTTACCTAGTGTTCGCCCCATTATTGTACTCAAAGAGACTTTTCTTATAAAATCTAAGACCCCTTGCAAATTTGTAATTGATTTCTTTGCCGTTTTAGAGATAGGACTGCTAACTCTAGAATTTGTGGCAAGCGGAACATTATTATTCTTGGACACCATGTTTGTGGCAATAGTTGTCTCCGTTTTCAAAAGATGTCGGTGGACTTTAACTGATGTCCTGTACGTTTCATTCTGCTTTCTATTCTAATTATTTTATTATTTTTTCCTAATTATATTATGATTGATTTTTTTGAATGAGTTGAATTAGGGTGGATTTTCATCACACACTTTGTCCTCTAATACTAAAAACAGGATTCCTGAAAACAGCAGAAGGGATTTTAAAAATAAATAAAGCATTCTTTGCTTATCAAATTGAATCAAAGAAGGGGGTCATTACTGTAAACTAGAAATGTATGCATCTTATAAGCTGTCAATAATCAATTGAAAAAAAGTTGAATGCACCGTCGACCTTTTGAAGGGTGAAAAGAGAACTACGCACTGATCAATCTGTTCAAAGATCTTAAACCGAGATCGACTGTCAGTAGTACTCAGATTTATGATTGGAATGTATATTATTACAAGACGAAAATGTATCCTCTTTTAAAACGGCATCATAGATTGTTAGTTTTTTTTTTTTTTTTTTTTTTTCAATCCAAATATTTCAGTGCTTATTTCTCTTCATTACATTTATCTACTACTGTTTAAACTATTTCAAACCGAAATTTTCAGAAGCGACTAGGAAAAATTGTTTACTGGCCCTAAGAAATATGGAATCAAAAGCGAAATTTGTGGCTCATCAGAAAGTTTTTCAAATAATATTATCTTTTACAGATAAAAGTTCAAAATAACGATATGATACAAAAAGGCATCGAAACTTCAATTAAATCCTTTTTTATACAAAAAGTTAAAACTTTCAAGATTTTATAGATAAAAATAGTGATATGACACGAAATGGCCATCGAAATTTCAATTGAAAATTTCAGTTAAATTCTTTTTTTATACAAAAAAGTAACAATTGCGTGTTAACAAGTCACAGGCAAAAGTAAAATAAAAGCAGTATAAATAATCTTTAGTACAAGCAATGAATTTTTTGGATAAAAAATTATTTAACTGAAATTCCAAAGAGATCTGTAAAAGATTATAAATAATATTATTTGAAAAAAATTTCAATGAGCCCCAAATTTTGTTTTTGAGTCCATATTTCTTAGAGGCAACGATGTTTCAACTCATTTCTGAAAATCTCGGTTAAGGAGCTCTTTGACCTTTTTAGAACTATTATAATTTCGTATAATATTCAAATAGTGGCCACCATTACCTATCGAAAAAGGATAACTTAATTTTAATAACATTTAAATTTTTGCAGTGTTTTTATTAATGATAAAAATATTTTTAAAGATGAGCAACATAATAAAAATAGTAAAATATTAGATAAAAAATTGAAGCTTTTTCCAATAAGTCTATTAGTAAAATTCTCTTCAATTCAATTATTCCAATAAGTCTATTAGTAAAATTCTCTTCAATTCAAATATTCCAATAAAAATTGTTCAGTTTTATTCAAATTCAATATTAAAAACTCTTTAAACATAACTATAATGAAATAATTGTATATCATGAACAAAATAAAGGAAATAATTGTATATCATGAACAAAATGAATGAAATAATTGTATATTATGAGCAAAATAATTAACTGTTCAATGTTTCGAGCGCTTTCATTTAAATTTAATTATTCGATTGATATGAAATTAAATTTAAGTATTTGATAATGCATCAATTTCTTTAACTTTCATAATAACATTTTATATGGTGCATTTATTTTCGCGTCTTTCTAATCTAAATAAAATAAGAAATCCCAGACATTGTACGATTTGCTTTTAAAAAGAATCACCATTTTGCTGCGATGGCACGGGTGATATTATTCAAACCACCTTATAGCGTGACCCCTTCACGTTTTCAGAATTAATCGTTTTTGGATAAAGAAGTGTTACATTTTTATCGAAGTGAAATTAATTTCAAGATTTGGATGCGAATAGAAAAAACTAATAAAAATACAAACTGATGCTATTCCGTTATTCGAATTGAAATGATCGAAATCCAGAGTGGTCTGGATCACGCCACGGAACAATCACGTTGCTCCAAGTGAAGATCTTATCAATTTTTTTTTTAGAGAGAACGTTCCCCCTTTTCTCCCATTTTGCGCGTGTGTGCAATAAAAGCTGCTAACATGGCCTTGGCCTTGACTCTGAATACCACGCTTCCTTTTTTCTCTTATTTTTTTCCTTCTTACAAAACGGAGGCCCGTATCTGTTACTGATTGAATAATTGCTTCATCTTGGTTCAGGAGAAGTAGGTTGTGACGTTGGGAAACCTATCGTGATGACCATCGGAGCTGATGTACACATGACGACTTTCGGAAAATTCACAGAGACTTAATTTATGGAATCAGTTTGAAAATAAAGGATTTACCTGCCTTTCAATACTCCATCCCAATTCTATTAAAAACGTCGACAAATCTTTATTTTTTTTTCCCTTCAATTTTTGCCATGATAAAATCTTATTTTGTATTATAATAAAGTGTCCGCGATACTTGCTATTTGCGCTCTTTTGTGGGTAATCAGGAAAGCTGCCTTTTACCTTATGCAATATATTTTGTATTATAATGAAGTGTCCGCGATATTTGCTATTTGCGCTCTTTTGGGGGTAATCAGGAAAGTCACCTTTTACCTTATGCAATATTATTCGCTATTTTGCAATGCTTGTGATACTTGCTATTTACGCTCTTTCGGGGTCAATCAGGAAGGCCACCTTTTACCTTATGCAATATAATTTATAACGAAGGGCCAGCAATATAACTGGCTATTTGCGCTCTATTGAGGGTAATCAGGAGAACCTCCTTTTACGGATGTATTCTAATTTGTTATTTCGAATTATAATGAAGTGACCACGATACTTGCTATTTGCGCTCTTTTGGGGATAATCAGGAAAACTGCTCTCTTGTTGATACAACATAGCTGCCATGCATTTGTAGAAGTACAACTAAAAATATTTCGAAAACAAGTCTTTCACTTTTCCAGCATCTAAAGTGGTTTTTCCAAAAAGCTTCAAATTATTTGTACTTTGATTTTCAAGTGCAATTAACTATTTTTTTTTCAAGTGCGATTAATTGTGCAATATTGACTGACTTTTGTGCTTACCAAAATATAAAACAATCAACAACTGATTTGGAAACTGTTAAAATTCAAGCGAGTCGTATAAATATCAGTAAACAATTTTCACTAAACCTCATATCATACAGTATGATATCATATCGACCACAACAAGTCCTGTCTATACTGCTACGTTCAGTGGCGGTGGGGTGGTTGGTTGTATGCAAGTATGATATCGTATAACACCAAAAGATAATGCAAATTGAAAGATAAAAAATTAATTATTGAAATTAACCTCTGACAATCAATAATCAATTAGCCATTCTTTTTAAACTTATGAATTGGTAAAATCTCAAATGAACCAAAACATGTCGTATGGTTCCTTTTAAAATTACACTAATAATTATAACTGCAGCAAAAATTACACCGGTACCTAATTATTGCTTTATGAATCTGAATAATATCAATCTACTCACGTTTGGGAGTGCCTTGGATGGCCTGAAAACGAGATTTTTCGGCAATGTAGCTTCAGCCTTGTTTCGGTCTCCGACGTAGTCCACTGGACGGTCGGCCACTGTGTAGATGGCCAGCTCCTCAATACCTTCCTCCCGCAGGTCGTTAATGGTGTTGCAGCATCCATCTTCCATAGTATGATTCTACAAAAGACAAGATCACCTGTTGAATGAAAGGGGCTTCTTGGATTAACGTAGAAATTCCTCTTTAGGCAAAAAATACAAGAATTTTGATCAATGAAACAAATTTGGAAAAAAAGACATTATCGTATATTATTAAATATTATTCATAAATTAGAATATTGTTTACTAAATATTGGGAAATCGAGCTAAAGGCTTGCAAATACTTAGCATTTGGCGATAAACAATATCTGAAAAGTATAAAACTTAGCCAAACATAGACAGTAGTACAAATTTGTATAGCAGTAGTACAAATTAATAAATATTGGGAAATACGGTTTAAAGCTTGCAAGTACAGAGCATTTGGCGGTAAACTATTTCTGAAAAGTATAAAACTTGGCCAAATATAGACAATAGAACAAATTTACTACAGATTTGGAAATCGAGCTTAAAGCTTGCAAGTACGGAGCATTTGGCGATAAATAATATCTGAAAAGTATAAAACTTGGCCAAACATAGACAGTAGTTCAAATTAGTATATAAGTAGCATAAATTCACGAAATATTGGGAACTCAAAGCTTGCAAGTACAGAACATTTGGCGATATACGATATTTGATAAGTATAAAACTTGACTAAACACAGACAGTAGTATAAATTAATATATCAGTACAAGAGAACCGGAAGTAAAAGGCTCTTCCGACTACACTATATGTGACTAACAATAGATCTTGCGAATCCAAGATGCAAAATAATATGACAAAAAGGGTATTCCATCTGCTTAAACAAAGGGATAATAATCAGATTTGAAAGGGACAGACAGTTATGAAAATAATATATAGGTCAAAGTCTCTTAAAATCGATTAAATAAATACTCTCTATGAAATAGAACAAACAACAAAATCATTTTAAAACGAAGTGCTTTCTTGACATCAAATTAAAATTGTTGTACAGATTTTTATGTAAAATTAAAGCTTCTTGATAAAATAAACTGTTTAAAAAATATTTCAACATAATGATGCCCTTTAAGAGATTCTGGATTATAAAAAAATCTTTGGAAATTAAAAAATATGTAAAATTGCCAAATATTTTTCGTGAGATGCGATATAGATTTCTAATTGCAATAAATAATTTGAAAACTTTTGAATTTTTAAATAATAGACGATAAGTGGAAAAAAAAATGTGTTGGTTGAAAAAATGATGAATTACCATAATCTCTTTTCAGTTAATTAACAAATTCAGCTATTAAGATAATAATCAAAATTAAAGAATGGAATTTTGGCATAAAAGAAGAATCTTTTTTTCACTTGCTTAAAAGAGAAAATAATTTCTTTCTAATTTTCTATGCAACCAAAGTTTAAGAAACTTTAGAATACCTCTAGTAATAACTCTAGAATAGAATAAAAGACAGAGAAATGAGATTTTGCATAACTCACTTTCTGTGAACATTTCCTTAGACACCAAACTGTCAATGACTAAATTAATTAAAAATTTAAATATTTTTGGTTAATTTAAAGATTTTGTATCAACTCGCCATGTAAAATGATATGAATTTGTATCTCTAGGTTCTAAACAAAGCTATAAATAAACAGGAAAAAACCAAAACAAAGCTATAAGAAGATAAAAACGAGACGATTATCCTAATTATTAAGTGCAATATTAGAAACAAATGAAGAGAATCCATCTGAACTTCTTTAAAACAGTTCTAAAAAAGAATACACGAAAATTTCCTTTTTTTCCAATGAAAACGATGTTTAAAAATTTCAAACCAATGCCAAAATGCATTTTAAAAAAAAGTATCTTCCTAATAAAGGTCCCGAGGATCATTATTATTACCTCATTCTTTGGAAGCGGCGAGAGCACTGGCATGTCTAGAGTAACTGTGACTTCCGCGGTCGGGTGAAAAAGGAAAAAAAAATATCTCCGCCAAATTGTTGTAGCTCCGACCGTCAGCGGCGCTACGGTCACACACCGAAAAGTATCAATTCGGTGGGGCACTCTTTGCTCTCTTTCTATACACACCTGAAGACGGGAAGAGGTGGGCGGGAGAATAGGAGGCGGGCATTCCGGTGACGTCACGGGGCGGAGTCGCCGGAAAGAGAAGAAAGGGATTCGAGAGATAATCCGGGAAAGGGATGAGATGGAGTTGTGCATTATTTTAAGGAGGAGGGACTTCTTTTACGAAGAGGAAGGGGGGGTGGAGGAAGTCTGGAGAGATGTGCTGATAGGGGATTTTATTTTTATACACATAAAGAATGTACCAGACCAATTTAAAATAAAATCCTATTTTTCTCTCTCCAGCAATAAACCTAATTTTAATAATAAGATAAATCGTCAAAGTCGCATGTATTTGTAAATAAATATAAAACAAATCTGTACTGTTTTTTCATTTAACCAGTAAAAATACCCCAACAAAAAGCAATTTGTTTTTCTGCGAAGAAGAGTTATAGATAATGGGTTACAAAATCATTACATCTCATAAATAATCTGTCGATTCTTTAATCAAATTGTAGATAGTTTTAACTTCCCTGTTTAACCAAGCCATTAAAAAAACTGTCCGTAATTCTTCAAAATATAAATGTGTGAGTTAATTAAATAACTCACACATTTCTGTTTTGAAGAATTACAGACAATAAATCCCAAAATTGTATTACTATATTAAGCTGAGAAAATTCCTCATAATTGTTTTTAACCTGAAATAAATTTTGAAAAAAAAAAAAATGATTTAGACGCCATTATAAATCATAATTGTTATTTGCTTATAAAATTTAATGAATTTGCTTTTAAAATTTATGTTTTTTATATAAAAATTATTTTATAATTTAAAAAATGCAAACTATTTTTTAAATCAGTAATCGTCTTATCTTTCATTTTGGTAAATTAAAAAATTCAAATCGAAATAAGGAATTTTTTTCTGAAGCTTTGTGGCTAGTTGTTGATATCTAAGGGGCGAAAAATTTGGAAATATCCTCATTATTCATATTATCTCATTTCCTGACTTCTGTCTCCTCCTCACTTTTTTTTCTTTTACTACTGAGATTATTTTAATCTATTTTAGGTAGAAAAAAAAATTATTTTTAAAAAATGATTGATCCTAATTAGATTGAAGTTTGAATAAATCTTAAAGAACACAAAGCTTTCAAAATTACGATAAAACTTTCTCAATTTAAATGGAAGGTCTAATACTTGTATGTCTACATTAAACCATAACTTACATCATTTTCTTTTTTATCACCGTTATTAAAGCCGGCGTCCTGGCATAGGGGTAGCGCGTCTTCCCCGTGATCTGGGCGTCCCGAGCTCGAGTCCTGGTTCGGGCAGCGTTGATTTCCTCTTGTGTTCTATCAGTGAGATGCGTGAATGAGCCCTCCTGTAAAAAGGAGCTGTGCAAGCGAATGTGTGTCACCTTCATTTGAGCTAGAAGTCAGACTTCTGCCTTCTGGGGCTCAGGATCTCTATCCTCAGAGGCCAATGCATCCCCTTTCCGTGGAAACACGGACACAACAATCATTCTTAAAAGATATTTCTATTTTTTTTTTGAATTTTAGTTTATTTTAGCTTAGTTATATTAATGTCCCGTTGTAAAGCAACACTAGGGCTATTGTGGGACGGACCTCGTCATTTTGAGCCACAGTCAGATGACGAGGACGATAACTGAGCTTGCAGCTCCCTCTCCACACCACACCAGCTGGAGGACGCTTGACCTCACAGACTTAACGTGCAAGAGATCCCCTCACAAGCCGGTTCTTCGGTGGAATCGAGTCTCGAACCTTAAACCGTCCGGTTCCAAACCGAGACCTCACCATCATTTTTATTTTAGAGTTAATGAATAAAGGCATTAATAAAAAGTACACGACTTTTTTTTATCCATTCAGAAAGTGAGAAATTAAAGCTTTTTCTTCAACTTCATCATTATTAATTATTTTTTTTCGTTCATAAAAGACTTTATTTTACATCATCATGTGAGCTTTTCTCTCATGTGTTAAACCTGCAGCTAAATAATTTTTTATCTCTTTTTTTCGTACACCCTATTGTATATAGAAAAGGAAAAAAAAAAGAAAAAAAAGACAGAATGGCTTCCGTAATAAGTAAATTCGGAAAACAGTAAGGGGGGAGAGAGGAGATTTCGAACAAAAGGGGGGGAGGGCTCTTTTCCGAATTCAATGAAATCGAGCCTCACCAAAGGAGAGAAAATCAGTTGAGTGAATAGGAGTGGGGTCACGTGGTCTGAACGGAGCAAGTGCTGCCATTCAAACGAAGGTGAACTCTGCGTTATTTCCAAGCCTCTAAACACTGAACGCGACACAGGGCGCTCTCACAAAAGCGCGCCTCTTTAATATAATGGGTAACCGTAGTGCAGGGGGAGAGACTCATCCTTTGATCAATTTGGACTAATATTGACTCTCCGATGTTCATGCCCGTCTGAATCCGTTGAAAGGCCGACTAAACACACGACGATTGAACTTCTCGCGCCCGACATCTCAACTCAACTCGATCAGTCCCCGTTCTGAAAGGAATGCCTGGAATAATGGTGAATTCCCCGAGAGAATTTATCCATCGGTGTCGATGTTTGACATGTTATTGCTCGCCGTGGCGTGGATGGTGCCGAAATCGAAGATTTTATCTTTAACGCCTCACTGCTGTAGACTTTCTCCATAAAGGGAGCGCGGCACAGGTTTCGTTTACCAAATCGAATAGCTTTTCCTATTCACTTCGTTCCGGGAGAGGCTGGCTTTTATTCTCTCTTAATTCACCCCTCCGCTTTTGACTCCACCACCCTCGTCCCACCACCCCTCAAATGCTTTCAAATGAACTCTTTTAACAGACGAGAAAATGTTCTTCTTTTTCTGTTTTCATCCCTCAGAAGTTCAGAAGTTCCTTTTCCTATTTGCATAAGTCTCTTTCAACTGGCACACGCTCTTTTTCAAAAACCGTTGTACACTTTCTAAATCCAGTAAAAGGTAAAATTAATGCGTTCGTAAAAGCAAATAGACTCCGGAATTAATTCATGATAAAAGTTAAGGTAAACACATATTCCTACATTAATGACAAATTCCTCTCCTATTCAATCCATCTCCTCGGATAGTTTTCTTTTGTGGTATCTCTGTTCCTGATACAAAACGACTAGTCTGTAGGTTAAATGAATGTTTGTTTTAGAGAATGGCAGCACTTTTTTTCTCTCTCTGTTTCTACATTTTTTTCAAAAAATTAATTTGTTCTGTGGCAATACTGTTAGCAATTTTGAACGAGTTCTTTCACAAGCTTTTCAGCAAGGAAAGAAAGTCCAAAGATAGAATGAAAACCATTAGTATTTTATCTGTGTTTTCGATGTTTATCAAGGCTTTGAATGAGATGAGACGGTTCTTTTCGATGAAAATTGAATATATTGATTTAATGAAATAAGAACTCTCAAAATAAGCTGTGTTTGTTTGAAAGTATTGAGGAGCTAGAATAGGATGTTGTTTTGACGGTAGTCTTTCAAAGTCTCATTTAAGGCGGTAAAGCCTTTGCGAAAACATTAATTCTTTTCTTAAAACAAGGATCTTATTCTTTAAGAAAGGGGTGAAATAAATGGGTTCATACTGAATTATTCTAACTTGGAATGCAATAAGGATTCACCGATGAGTAATAAAAGAATGTGACTTTTCTGAAAGTGGTTGGATTTTATAAATAGAATTCTTTCTGAAATTCGTCGGCAAGTCAACAAAACGACAGCCAGTTCATGACATTTTAGTTTAAAGAATATGAAATTGTTTGACCCTGACAATTTCAATTCAGATTGCTTTGAGCTAAGACAGTCCATGAATCTAAACCATCAGGTTATGAGCCTATAATTATTCGACCTCTAATTCAAGCCATTGGACCTTAGATACTAAGTCAATCTAAAGTTGTTGGTTTTTAGGTACTAAGTCTTCCACTTAATCTAAAGTTGTTGGTCCTTAGATACTAAGTCTTCCCATAAATTTTATTCAAGCCGTTGTCCTTAGATATGACGTTTTTCTAATAAATATTGCTCAAGTTTTTGGTTATTTGATATTGTCATCAAATAAATCTAATTCAAGCTGTTGATCCTTAGATACTCAGTCTTCCACTAAATGTAATTCAAACTGTTGGTCCTTAGATACTAAGTTTTTTCAATAAACATTACTCAAGCTGTTGGTTCTTAGATATTAAGTCATCAAATAAATCTAATTCAAACTGTTGGTCCTTAGATACTAAGTCTTCCACATAATCTAAATCACACCGTTGTCCTTAGATACTAAATCTAATTCAAACTGTTAGTCAGATACTAAGTCTTTCTCTAAATAAATAAATCTTAAAAAACTGAAACTAAATAAAGTTACTAAAATTCTAAAATTGAAATTTAATGTATACACAAGATTAGCAATAAACAAGTGATTTGTTGGAATAATAACAATTTCTGTGAAACACAACGTGACGCAAATTAGAGCATTAGGCCAGTTTTCAAATGCACCGTCTTTTTCATTACATCATATCGAATTACAGGAGAAAAAAAGAGAGAAAGTATTATAGATAGTGGGATCTAGAGTTACCAAGAAAGAACCAACTGGGAGAAAGATAATCGCATTTTCTTAAGGGCTCCATTCAAGGTCAGGGTAATATTGATACCCTTTCTCGGCGTTAGTCACAGAAATGTCGATGGTAACTATTAAAAACAGAGATATTAAATGCAGTGTTCCCGAACAAGGACTGTAGACACTCCACGTGCTATCGATAAGCTGAGAGTTCCACTATTTGCTCTTAATCGTTCATTCACATTGACTTGTCCTTGAATTCCTTGATATAATAAGAACTTGATAGAAAGGGAAAAATTGGTACATGTGTTTCAGCAGATAAGAGGAAAAAAAGTTAAGATAGGTTATTGAAAACGGATAGATCGGAAAAAAAAAATCGAAAACAAATTTTTAAACAAAACGATGGTAATTCTTTTTTTATTATTAATTTTATTTTCTTTCGTTTGCATTGTTGCTGATTGCTTTTGGTTATTTTCAATTTTGCGAACTTCGCTGGAGGTTGTGTTTTTCAAGCAATAATTTAAATAATCAGTTGAATGATAGATAAATCGTGAAATAAATTACTCAAGTTAAAGCTCAAATTTCCATGAATGTTTTTCGAAATATTTGATAAATAAGGAATTTTCGGACATGTAAAACAAATATATTTTATCAAAGAAAACCATTGTTATAAGGGGCGAGTGAAATTATAAAAATATAATTAAGAATATTTGATCTGATTAAAACTGATGGATTAACAAAAGACATTTCGTAACAAAAAATACATAAATACCCCACGGAACTTTAAATCATTCTTAATCTTTTACGTTTATGTTGAAGGTATTCTTGCAATAGGGTCTTTACTATGGTTATTGGAAATAAAATCTGCCTGATTGGCATACATATCTATAATATGTGTAAAAAAAGACATGGCATTTTTAACGATTTAGAATTAAAATTTGATATCTTGTCCTTCAAATTTGGAGTAAAGGTCATCTATCATATTTCATCTGGTTAGTTTAATGTTTTGTCAAAGCTATTGCTCTTTGGCGAGAGATTAGATAGACATATAATTCCATTTCCCTTGGAGCGAAAAAATATATCAACAATTCGAGGCCAAATTTTTTTCTGATTATTATAATTTTTCTTCTTACGAGAAGGTAGTGAATTAAACAAAAACAAATATGATTTTAAAATGACTCAAAATAAATAAACAAAAGTATTTGACATTTTCAGCGCTTTGCCCTGATGTCAGATTTTCACTGGCGCAAGAATTACAAGCATCCCTTTATGTTCAATTCATTTCAGTTACATTAACGTCCCGCTTTAAAACAATATTAGGCCTATGTTGGGAAGGGCCTTGTAATTTTAAATCGCTGTCAGATGACGAAAGCAGATTTAACGTACTTACACAATGGAGATTTGGAGGTATCAGGTCCCGTATCTGACACTCTTAGGTTCCGAAGCCTAGACTTTACCACCAGGCCACCAAGGCTAGCACCCTTTAAAAAGTGAGCCTTATTTTAGGAATTTTTGTTTCACTTACAATCATAGTCCATGAATGAATAATTCTAGTAATAGACTAATATTCATGTTTATTTCCCACTTGTTTTAAAGGAGTTTGTTGGACAAAAATGACGATTAAAAAAAAGAAAAAAGAAAAGCATAGACTAAACATAAAAAGAAATGAAAATAAAAAGTATTTATCTGAATATATATTTAGATGAAAGCTTGAAAATTCTACCTAATCAAAATAGCTCCAGCTCATGCATCTGCCCACCTCACTTCGCTCACATATACTCCCTCACATTTTGAGCAATTAAAATGATTTTCGAATCCCACTACGTTTTTAAAGCCTGCAGCTTTATTATTCAATTGGTATTAACTTGTTTTTACATATGGTTTTACTTTTTTAATGAAAAGTTGAAATTCCTTGTAAAAGTCATCATTTTTTAAAACTGATTGTTAATTTTTATTCATCGTTAGAGCTTTCTTTTTCACGTACCAAATACGAAATTATTTCTGTATGTTTAAAAAATACTTACAAATGCATGACTTTTAACCTTTGAAATGAAAAAGGCTGGTCACGAACTGTTCTGTCCTTTTTCATTCCGCAGTAAGTTCTTTATTTTAGAGTTGATTTTTATACCCAAATTGAGCCTTTTGATAAGGATTCGTAGGAGCACGAATAGGCACTTCAATCAATAAGTATCATTAATAATGATACCTAATTAATAATGATTCCTTACACGAATAGGCACTTCAATCAATAGATATCACTTACTTCACTTCTTTTCATTAGGTATCTAAGCACGAGCAAATTTTTCTAAAACATGTTGTTTATATTAATATAAGCATTTTACCATTTTTTGGGGGCTACATAATTTTTTTGACTTTCTTAAATGAAGTTACGTTACTCAATATTAATGCGAATATTAAAAAAAAAAAACTGGAATAAAAGTCAATGAACGATAAATAATTTTAATTAAAATTAATATTTAAAAGTTATTAGTTAGTTGGTTGAAATTCTTTTCTAAAAATAGTTCTTCAAATTATGAAAAGAACAAGTAAAATTCTTGTTCTTAAACTACTCAGCAATTCCAATAAAAACGGAAAAAAAGAACAGAAATTCGTTTGGAACAACTATACAATGAAAGATTAACGAATTTACCTTTAAAATTTCTTAATAATTAAGGATTCTGATAATATAAAATCCCTAGAATCTATGAAAATTTGTTTGAAATGATATCCCGGATTGAGAATAATAGTTTAAAACCCATTGACGAAGCCAGATCAAATGAAAATAAATTTGAATCAATTTTCGGGTATAAAAAGCTTCCAAATGTGATAATTAAATGAGCAAATTGCGCCAAGATAAGCGACGAACCGCTTGTATTCGAAATGGTTCCATCATAGCGGAAATAGACGGATTATCGAGAGTTGTCGTCCAAAGTAAGCCGCCCTTGACCTGCCGCTCTAAAGCCGTGACCTGAAACAGGTCGAAAGTTCATCTACGGTGAGTCTCTCTTTTCACTCTTTCGTGAATCAATTAGTCATCCTCTTTGTTAGAAACAAATGGGTTCATTAATTGAATCTAACAGATGATAATGAGCTTCGCTTTGGAGAGTCAGCCCTTATTGTTTGGATTGGGAGTGAAAGAGCTAGGTAGTTAAAAGTAATGAATCATTAACAAATGCACGAGATTGCTGTTAACCGAGTCTGATCTTGCTTGTATTGTCGACTTATAAACATTTCTGGGGGAAAAAAGTAAAGAATAGCCAGATGGTTCATTGAGAATTAAAGGAAATGATTTTGCAAAGTCATCCCGATCACCAATTTGAGTTGTGCTTGCTTTTATTTCAAGATTTCATAGTCTTCTAATTTTTTTTGTTGTTGTTGAGATTATTTTATGTGCTCCATTATAAAAAATACTTTCAAAAACGTATTTAGAATATTTACTAAATTAGAATTATAAATATATTTTACCCAACTTAGAACTATTAGATTCATTTAAGAAACCAGATGTATTTTAAAATTCTTGTTCGTGAAAAATACAATTCGGAGATATTAGAAATCGTATTTGTTTTGTAGAGAATATAAAATTAAAATATATATTCTGAAAAATATCTTATAAATTTCCAATTTAGTGTTCTAAAACAAATGTTTCTTTTCTTTTAAGTGATTTCTAAAATCTAAAAATGTTATATCGACCAATAAATTTATTCTATAAATGTATTTAGGTAATGATATTTAGGTAGCAGTAATTTTTTCGGTAAAGTGAGGTATAAAAAATTTACATTGCACACTTTATTAACGATATTTGAAATCTAATTCAAGAGAAATTATCTTTTCTTAAATATGTTTATTTTAAGTTTAATTATTTTTTAAATCCTTTTTTTTTTTTTAAGTTTTTTAAATGATGTTTAGGTTATTCAACACATTTTTGCAAAACATAATAATCTACTTACTTTCAGCAAATATTCTTTCTTTAAATATTAGCCCTTGATTCTTTAATTAAATAAATTTAAACTTAAAATTACAATTTTTGAAGAGTCTAGTAAAAGTCTTTCAATTAATGCTACAATTTAGCGTGAAGTTTATTTGAAATTACACATTATGGGATATTCTTGTTGAGAAGTTAAACCTTTGGACGAAAAGCTGATTATTCTTATTATTCTAGAACATATTATTCCTGGTGCAGTTTTTCTATCTACAAATGCGATAGTAATAGGAAAAGCATATATTTGAATTATATTTTCTTTTAATGTATTTTGCTTTTAAAGTTTTGGGCATTTATATGGATTTGGGATACTAAAACCTTGAACCTAAAGCAGTGTTACTTTGATAAATTGACGCATTTTTAATGCTTGAAACGCTTTCGTGAAACGACTTCAAAATACTCTTCTCATAGAATTGAGGAAGTGATTGAAATTGCAAATGTGCTTTTTGTTTGTTTGCAGGTTTACTAAAGAAAGGTCAAAATAATTATGTTTATTTTTTTATAACTACGGAAATGCTAATTATGTAGCTACAGTAGATGTATATTTATTAAATTTCTTCTCGAAATAGTTAAATTTTTAGCTGAATTTCCAGTTTTTGAATTTTAAACCAAAAGTTATACTTTTAAATTAAAAATATAACTGAATTGTTCCCATAATGCATTGTAATTTTACATAACTATGGAAGATCACAGTGTATTATTTGAACCAAGTTATGGGTCAGAATAAAAAGATTTATGGTAAATGTTATTATTGTTTGTTTGTATAAATGATAGCGTTAAAGCAAACGATTTTTTTTTTATTTGCATTCAATGAGCAAATGCATACAAATTTAATTATCTATTCTGATTTGTGAATGAAATACGAAACTGCAAAGGATTTATTTATCTATTTTATTTAATATCTTTTTTATTTTCAAACTAGCGACGGCAGCATTATGCGAATTTTGAAAATCATTCGCACTTTACATTAGCACGAAAAAGTAAGAAATTGACTGTTTCAATTAAAACTTCTAAGAAAGAAGACAATAAAACGGTATTATCTATTACGTTCATCTACTCAACGAATAAAATTTTTAAAAAATTAAACATCTGCGTTTGTGCAAAAGCTTGAAATATTCTTCTTGGGGGGGGGGAGCTCAATTGTTTATACAATTTTCAGCAAGGTAAAAGAATCAGTTTATGAATATTTTTTTCTTTAATTAACATAGTTTAATTAATATCTAATTCCATTTATATCCATTTCTTTTAAGAAGCTAACTGTTGACTAGTCTCGATTATATGATTTGAGTATCATATATCATTTAAGCCCAGTGTTAAAAATTCAGGCTCAGTGTTAAAAATTGTTCGCATGGGTACGTAGTGACAGAAAAAATAATAATTTCAAACCTTTTGTAAGAAAAATAACTTTAAACATTGTAATTAATTTTGGAAAAAGATAGCATTATAATATTTTGTAGTGTTATATATTTATAACATATTGAAAACGCATGTTGAATATGACTTTTTTTTACTGATTAGAATTCAATTATTGGTCTAAAATTATTTCAGAGATATTATTCAAGCCTTTTTAATCTTAAAACAAAAATACCGTCAAGAAATATGCAAATATGCAGCATCTTGTTTCAAGTCCATTACCAGAAAGTTATTTGAAAGTGTTCGAATTTCTGAGGGTGCAATTTATATATTACACAACTTTATTAATGTTCTTTTTTCTTACACACCTTGCAGACGACCTTGTTCTACTTTAGAACTTCACTTTTTCTGTCGTTTGGAAAAAACGTGATCAAAGAACGAATGAGTTTTATAAGGAGATGATGCCATTTTGTTTTTCAGCATGCTCTCAAGATTTATGTCGTCCCTCGAGGATCCATTTAATTGTGAAGGTTGGCTGGAACTTCCCAAATTCTGTCGGCAGATTTACTGTTATGTCATGAATCGTAATTTGTAGACTGTAGAAGTTGCTTTTTTGCACAAAAACACTTTCACCGGCAAATGCATTTGCATTAAGAATTTTCCTGAAGGTATACATGAGCTTCTGTGAATGTTGGTTGATAAAACGATTGAAATAGATAAAATGTTAGTCAAAACGGTTGAAGCGTAATTTTATTTCTTACATTCAGTGCTATGGTGTATATAATATTATAGAACAACACTAAATAGAACATTGCTTTAATATTTAAATTAGGTGTCGGAAATCTGTTCACATTTTTTGAAATTTAATTATAAGTCATAGAATGACAAAAGTAGATGAAAGTATATTTTGATTTTGTTGGGCTTTTATCATTTACATAGGACTGGAAGCATGAATGAAAAGAACGTTCTTATTGTTGTTCGAATCTTCTCATTCTTATTGTTGCAATATTTCTATGTTTGTTTACAGAAATCAGCACAAATGTCTCATTATTAATGATATTTGGAAAATAAATCAAGACATCTTGGACAAAAAGTAGACGGAGTTTAGTTTTAAAAACGTTATATGGTTTATATATATATATATATAAATATATTTGTAAAATCCTATAAGTATAATATACGAAGTACACTATATAATTATAAAGAAAGTTTGAGTTTTATCATAAAATGCTATGGAATTATAGCTCATGATATTAATGCTTTTATTTAAAGGATTATTCATATCAAAAAGTAACCAAGGAAATGAATTCTAATAAAAAAGAAATCAAAGGAAGAAATAGTTAGTAAAATTACGAATGCACTTATAGAAATGGTATTTCAGAAAGAACATTTATAAGTAGAATTCGAACTTCTAGAATAAATTGGAAATAAAGAATGGCTTTTACTTATGTTAGATTCTATGAGATGAATTAGGTTTATCAATCTAAATTAAAGATAATTTGCAAGCTTTACAAACCAAATATGATTTTTTTTTAAACTTACATAGTGCTATTGAAATTGTGAACTTTCTGACTAAACGAATAAAATACTTCATTAAAATTTGATGCTTTAGATTTTTTTTTTTCAGATAATGCATAATTTTAATGAATTTCAGAATGGGATATGATTATTTCCTGTGTCTTTTTTACCACGTGTTCATGTGATGTTTCCAAGGTTTCTCCACCGCTTTCTAGATAAAAAGAGAGCAAAACAAAATGTACTTCCAAATTTATTAAAAGATACGATGGCTCGTGTCCCATATCGTTCAGGATATCCTTGAATATACCTTTCGATCTCTTAAGAAAAGCGACTTCAAGGCCAGCCGCAAGTCGTGCTGTGAATACGAGGCTCTCTTGTGTGAGACTGATTAATATTTAAAGCTTAACAACTTAGTGCAAAACATATGAACAACGATTTGGGTGAAAGTTTTATCAGTACTAGGAGAAAACTGACCTCGATTTCTTATGTTCTTAAAATCCACCGTAGACTGGAAATAGCTCATTAGTATTCTGTTAGGATATCTACTTTAAGCCTTATCTAAAGGAACCCAGCTAAAAAAATAGGGCTTTATTAAATTCATTTTTTTTTCATTTCGTCTTTTCTATTTCCGTTATGTATTGAGTAATACATAATGATTTTTAGCGATGATAGACCAGTAGCTATAAGGAAGGGGTTGGGAAAGAAAGATCTAGAAAAATCTTTCGAATCTATATCGAGTCATCTGGAATACTTAACCCTTAATTTTTTTTGTTAAAAACCATTCTTTGAATGTTTTAACAAAATGTTTATTACTATTTTTGAACTGAATTTTTTTTATTACTTATTATTTATAAAGAAATATTAATAATTAATAAAAAAAGAAATTATTATGGCAATACACTCGTAAAAATTATCAAAAATAATTTTTTCTTATACACACTACATGAGCGGTTATGATTCAGATATATATTTATATACTTATAGATATATACAGATATATATCTGTATATACTTATAGATATATACTTAATTTATCTCTTCTATAGTGTTTGTGATATTTCTTTGAAAAAATGATGGTTGCATAACAGTTATTTAGATCAAGAGATTTTTTAAAAAAAAAAGTAACTGGTTCATTGCATTTTTTCCCTATTCTAAATATTTCCAAAGGGAATAAAAAAAATCGTCTGCAAAGGGGGGGTATCTAAGTGATTTCTGACCTACATAAACTTAAATACTGTGTTGTATTCTCCACCCACAAAATAGACCAAAGTTTCTGATCATGAAATCAGCTCTCTATAGACTCATCATTCCGTTATGGAGGTCAGGACTCGAGGGGAGGCAGGAGCAGGTGTTCGTCTCACCGCAAGCAGCAGCTGCGATCAACCGACTGCGATGGTGATGCGCCTCTGCCCTCCCGTCCCCTGCACGCGCCGCTCGTTCACTCCGCCAACCCCCGTTTTAGGCCTAAGTTAAGTTGAGGAATCTGCGCGGCTGGTTGACCCTTTACCGGAAATGACTGCGCAGGTGATCTTAGCGAACTCGGACACGATGTTCGAAGCAATGGCTGTTAAAAGTAATTAATAGACGGGAGGTGTAAGAATGTATTCTTCCTTTCTATGAGGTGTGTTTGGATCTTTAGGGGAGAATCTTCCAACATTTCGAATGTTGAAATCGAAAGAAATCTATTCATTTGTGGTATATGTGACTGAGAACAAATTCTTATTCTGTTAACTTTTTGCTAAGTTAAGGATATCGTGATAAATTTAAAAAAAAAAAATTTAAAAACCTCTGTTAACCCTTTATTTACCGAATTATGTCACCATCAAATTTTCAACTCAATTTTTGCACTAGTTTAGTTTTCTTGCAGCATAATCCGAGGGAACCCAAGAAAAAAATGCAATTAACAGAAATATATGAATTAATTTGATTATTGATGAAATATTTTTAATTCCTACTTTTAACTTATGCTAACTTTATGTTATTTAGGTTACATTATCCGTGTTCTTAAGAATACAATCAGCAAAAAGAGTCACATAGTAAAAGATATAAACTAGGTTTAAATGGTACTTTCAAGTATCTTTAATAAATAAAGAGTTACATTGAATATAATATTTTCTGCTTTTATACATGTAATTATAATTTTCATCAAATCCAAACAATACATAAAACGTTCTTTCAACTTTAAGAAGAAATTATTTCTGATATAAATTATCTGTTTTCAAGGCATGATGAGTTTAGGTGGTTAAAGACAAAAAAATTATTTAAAGAGTTTACTGTGTTTACTTCGTTATTTATATAAGTATTACAAGAGTTATAAAATGATCATTATTTTAGTCCATCTGTCAGATTATTCCATTAATCCTATTTGGACTTGCATTATTTTTTAATGAAATCGAGAAGTATCTATAAAAAATTCATTTACATTATATTTCTCATAATTCGGAAAGTTTGCTACTGTGTCTTGCAAATTTTATTATTATTTAGTTTTAGTATCTTACTACAAATAATAATAATCTGAATTATGTCGAAAATGTTTTAGCTGAAAATTCGAAAGACTTACTAACATTTACATTTTTAAAATAAACTCACTTAATGAATTTATATATTATCCCCGAAAGATGAATTTCCATTTGATTCATATTCTATTTTGAATCAGCATTCTCTCAGAAAATCTATCGATTCATCTTTCCAAAAACCTTTGCAATAAAATTTCAGAATTTTTATAATTTAGAAAATAAACACTAGATTATGCACATACAACAAAAATAAAATTAGTTTCGCAGTGAAAATAATTGTAAATCATTATGTAACTACGATTTGTGGATTGCTGGTTACATAATAATAACTAGTGATTTTACAAACTTAATTTATCATTTTACTTCTAAATCTTCTCAGATCGAGGTGACTAGTATTCATTTCCCAAAGAAGTCACCACAATTTTTAAAATAATTCAATTCTGAATACTTTAAATATGTGAAAAAGTTGTTGCGCATCGATTCTGCTGACGTAAGAGAATAACAAAGAAAACAAAATCTTCTATTTAAAAATCAAAACTTTCAAGGAAAGAAGAAACTATATTTACCTTCCAAAAACGTGGGGCAAGGTGCAAACTCTTCTTTAAAATAACCGTAAAACATTAACAAAACAACCCCCTTCCAGGCATTCGATGCCAAATACAACACCCCGAAAGTGAAAGCTTTTCAAAATCTCTACCACCTTGGATGGACTGTAAAGAAGACGAGTTCTTTATTTTTTCGGCGGGAAAGTCAACAGACCTTGTCGTTTTTCGGCAGGTGGAACGACGTTGGCGTCAATTTGACGTAAAGTTTTGATGTCGCATCGAAAAAGAACATTTTTACAATCGGATAGATCGAATTAAGTTTCGAAAACATTAAATCCTTTGGGATAGATACTATAAAAAACCCATTCAAGAAAATTGGAAAGCTCTGGTGATATAACACGAGTGCCATCAATTCAAGGTGAATTGATTACAATGAAAGCACGTGCAGTTTTTTATAACAACTATTTGATTTTTTGCAGGAATACTTTATAATGGGACCCTAGGATCACAAAGGAATTGTTACTTGACACACTTCTTCGAGAATTAGGGTTCACCTGCGTGGGCCAGGCCCCTTTTTGCTAACCTCCACCAGCACGTGTGCTCATGGCAATAAAGATTCCTTTGAAAAATTAGCTTTAAACAGCTGTTGAAATGTTCCACTTTTCATTTCATTTTTTCTGGCTACAAATCATGAGCTTCTCTTTTTTAAAATAGAAATCAATTCACGTTTATGAATTCTGTACTGGACTTTAACTGGCACTCAGTGAAAATAATACAGATAAACGCAGAAAACATATTCAAAATTTGAACGTCAGCCAAATCACCATTTAGTACTTCTTTGATTTTAAATATACATTTTTCATCATCTTCTTCAGACAAATAACTTTAGAATATTTTTCATAACAAATTTTTAGAATTTTCGGCTCCAAAGGAAATCAAATAAAGAGAATTTTTAAATAAATTCTAACAATTAATAACCATGGTTTTGGTAATTGCTTAAAAGTACAGGCAGGAAAACATTATGTAACTGTACTTTCATTAATATTATAAAGATAATAAATTATTCATCGTAACTTAAAAGATAATTGCAAACTGGTTATAAAAGTAAAGCTATAAAGTAAGTTTACTTTTAAAACCCGTTTGCTTATAAGTAAGATTAAAAGTAAAATTTATTGTAGCAGTTTATGCTGCCACTTTCATGATATCACCTTTTGGAAATAATTTTATTACGATCTTAGAATTTAATTATTTTTATTTTATCATCCACAAATCAACTGGCACTGACTCTCAACCCATATTTTAATTGTTCAGGGTTTCATAACATAAAACAATGTTCATACTTCACAAACAATTGCAGATATATTTTTAAATATTTTAATATACTATTTTGAAATTATTAGAATGAAGTTCAAAAGTCACGAAAGAATGGAAATCTTTTTAGATGAGAAAGTCGATACGTTAAAGAAGAATAAGAATATATGCTTAAGAATATAACGAAGAATAAGAATATATATTTAAGAATATAACGAAGAATAGGAATATATTCCTATTCTTCCTATTCCTGCTTAAGAATGCAACGAAGAATAGGAATATATTCCTATTCTTCCTATTTTTGCTTAAGACTATAACGAAGAATATATATTTGAGAATATAACTAAGAATAAGAATATATGCTTAACGAAGAATAATGATATGTCAAAAAATACTAAAAATTCAGTAAGATAGTTGAGAATGTAAGAGAAGAATTTATCTGCAGTAGTGTCGCTGTGACAGTCTTAACTTTTGAATAGTTATATGCCCATGAAAACAATTTTTTTTTGGATTTTTCCCCTTATACTTTTGAATTAAGTAAATTAATATAAAATATTTTATAGGATAAATGACAATGTATAATTAAAAAATATTTTTGAACATCTCGACTTTTCAACATTTTAATATTACAGAATATATTTTTTTATTTTCTCTATGTATCTATTTTTTTTAGAATAAAAACCGGCCGTTCATATCTTTCATCTGGATTCCCGTGCCATTTTTAAAATTATCAAATCTATCTCCACCCGAATACTCAAAGTGTCACGGAAGGAAGTTCAAAACATTAACCACTTTGTCCAAAGTGTGTACTCAGCAAAAGAATACAGTTAAAACAACAAGGAAATCGCCAATCCACTGGATAAAGTTGCCAAAATTGGCTGCAAGGAAGGGAAGCGAGTACTACCTGCCATGCCTCGTCCTCAATGGATACATGACTGTCAAGAGGTAACCAGACTGCGGTGGCGCGCCATCTCGAAATTCTGCTCAGCGGTGAAAACCGCATAGGGCTGGAGCCCTGGGGCGACCACCGGAACATGTTTCATTTCGATTTCGCCCGGGGAAGCAAAATAATGATTCCTGTACTTACACTCCTCGGCTTTGTGTGGCTCTGAAAAGAGTAAAAGCTGTTGAAGATGGAGGAGGATGGAATGTGGGCACGTCGAGCCACTCACCGGAGCAGAAGGAAAGGGTGGAAGCCAGTCATTCGGGTCAATTTATCGAAGAATTTATATTTTAAAAAAACCATGTTAAAATACTCATAGGTAATTATACAGATCAAAAATTAAGAAATGAAGATCAAATTTCGATCATTTGTTTGTTTGTTTCTTATTATTATTTTAAAAAATTATTCTAATGGCAGATTCAGAAATTCGATAAAAGAATACGAAAAAGGCCATATTAAGATTGAAGTTAGTGGCACAGAGTTGCGTTGTTTTTTACTCCTGGTGCCATTATATTTCCATTTTGGAAGAAGTATTATGGTGTAGTTGTTAAAACATATTATGTTCTTTAAGATAAAATATTATGATTAACCTGGCAAATAATTGATGCATGATATATTTATTCTTATTATACTTCTAATATCTAGCCCTGTGATCTGAGCATTCCGGGTTCGAGTCCTGGTTCAGGTGCGGTTTCTCTTTACCCTGTGTTCCCTCTGTGAGGTGTGTGAAAGAGATTGTGTTAGTCATCTTCATATGAGCTAAAAGTCAGACTTCTGCCTCGAATGCTAAGAATTCTTTGCCCTCAGAAGTTACTACAAAAATTCGGTTTAAATCTCCGTCACCGGGTTTGCCTATGACAAAGGCCATAAGAAACAAACAGCAAATGTACTTCTAATAGAAATGTGTGGTGGAAATATCTCTGTAGTGTGTTTAATATCCAGATATGGAAATAATAAACGATGAAAAAAGTGTATCCACGTTGATGGCTTATTAGTCTAGTAATAATTATACATATGCATCTTCACAAAAGCAACTTCGAATTTTATTCTATTGCTAACAATCCATATCTCAATGTTGTAACTCTCACTTCATATATAATTAAATTAGGTGACTACATAGTCACAAGTTGTACATAATTTAACATGTTATCCAATAGCACTTTGCCTTACGATGCTTTGTGACATTATGTCCTTTTTCCAGCAAGATATGCAATATGTTCAAAATTGATACTGTTCTCACGCTATAGGAAAGATATATTCGCATAAATTGATACTGGGCGATGTTTTGTGCACAATGCAAATCAACGAGTATTTATCATAATGATGAGTTTGAAGAATGATGTAGATAAATTTAGAATTTATGTGCAATGGTTGAATAGCTATTTTGAAAGTTTTTGATTAATATTGAAACAGTTTCAGCGTCCATGATTTGCAGAATATATCTGTAAGGAATATATATGCTGTAATCATAATTTTTGATGAAAATACTGAACATAAATATTATTTTCAAGGACGAATTTCAAAAAAAATCCGAAGGGAAGAGACCACAGGGTACATTATGTAATGAAATACACAATGAGTATTCTTACTAGTTCATTTCATATCTACATCTCATCAGTAACGAACTCTTTTCTAAACATGTTCATTAAGGGACTTCTAACTTTAAATTAAATTAAAAACGTAAAAAGCCCTCGAAAGTACTTCTACAGAGCCTCTCTCACATGACGGAATACAAAAAAATCTCTGACAATAAAAGCCGAATAAGAATACATTATAGAATTTCGAATCCAAATGATTGATCTCCGATGCACAAATAAAACTGAATGTGAATTACAACAAGAAAAGACCCAAGAATCTATGCCGTCTATGCTCAAAGATAAGGAGATGGAGCCACTTGGGTATAATTGAGTAGCGAAGGACATATATTCTCGCCTCACGTAACTCAGATACATCTGAGATCAATCAGAACTCGGTCATTGTTTTCCCGATTTTCGAAGACGCGGTTTTTATTACCTGGAGAAGGGATGGGGGAGGCTCTTGTGAAATTCCAAGCCGCTCCGGTTTTTCTTTGTGAATCACTCTTTCGATGAAAAAATGTATGTGTACCCCCTCTCCACCCTTCTTTATAAAAAATGTCAATAAGACTTCATTCAGATCAAAGTAAAAACTTTCCGGACCTGGGTCGGGAATCTTCTTCAGTTCTTTTCCTCAGTGAGGTCCTTTTGTTATTAATTTCTTGCATGGATAGATTTTTTTTATGGCACGAGAGAGAGACTGTATTTTTTTATTATTATTATTCTTTCCATCTTTAAAATCATTGATGAGTTTTTACTTTGCCGCTTCGGGTGGGGGATTGATGATAAAACAACGTTTGTTGGAAAGAGGAGTGGTTTTATTATCATTTTTTTGCCTTTGATGAAAAAAAAAACCCCACGGGTTATAACAATGCAAGCTCGTATCGGTTTCGTATTGTGCATCTCTTTGAGAAAAGATGAAGGTTTGGAAAAACGTAGAAGAGTACGTTACGTGTATCGAGGTTTCATCTGTGGCTCTTCTAGAACGAGAAGAACAAAAGAATGGAGGCCTTTGTTCTTCGAATTCTTCAAAAGTTTTTGAAGTTTTGTCATAATTCCTTTTCGGTATTAGAAATCAGAATGGAAACAAATTGGAAAAATCTTTGCTTTTTCTATTCAAAGGTGACTTGTATAAATGTGTACTCGAAATTTCTATAAGGATTTATTTATTGGTTTTTATATTTATTCCAGAAGATAATTCAGTCAAGGATTTGAAGGATCACGGAAACAAACGGAAAATCGAAGGGAAAAGAATGTAATAAATCGATATCAATTAAAGTAATTATTTTTGCCATTTGAATATATATATTTTTAAATATTCGTCTTTAAAGAATCGCAAAATTTGACTTAATATGTATTTATTCTTGAAAATTATTTCATAAAAAGAAAAATTAACCTGTATATTTCCAAGAATAAGTGATTTTTGTAAATTTAATACTTTTTTAAAAGTTAATACAACTGTAAAATCCAATTAAAAAAGTTCAGCATTTCCTTTTGACGTCTAGTTACACTTTAAATTATAGAGCTGAAACGAAACTAGATTTTATTTTTCAGTTCATATTTAATGAAACTGATATTTCAATTCATGATATTATATCTTATAGATTCTCAAAATTAATTTATTATGCATCCATAATTTGTATCAATTGATTTAAATAGTTTTTTTATTTCCGTTATGGAAGCGGAGTTGAGTTCATAAACATCTTTTAATTGGAAGTAAGTTCATTTTATAATAATAGGTGATTCGTTGAATAAATCTTAAAAAATCGCTTTAATTTCGACCAATTTAGAGGCTATCATCTTCACAGAGATACATCCAATGCTCGGGATATGGAAAATGATATATTTATCAAGACATTGACAGTTAGAAATAAGTGCGAATCAACTTACATTTTTTTAAACCTTCATTACAATCATTTATCAAAACTGGTTTGCTTTCTCTTAATATATTCATTTCCTATCTTCAAAAAAATTTATATGCAATTGGCGCAATGAGGATTTATTTATCTAGCGACAGGAGATATGATCTTTGTATTAATTATGGTCAATGTTAAATGCGTCATGACAAGCATTTATAATAAGATGCCAATCCAAAAAAATTCTCTTTTATGCTTATTGAAAAAAAAAAATTATAGGAAGGAAGTTTTTCATTATTCATAGCTAGGATTTCTTTTTCACTACGAGTGAAGGTGAGAAAATTAACACAGTTTCTAAAGATTCTCTTTATACGTAGCCCTTTTTCACCACATGTAATTCATTTTAAAATATTTTTTAAAAAGAGAATGTAAAATGCAAAAAGAATAAGGAAAAAGTACGTATTCCGAATAAGAAAGATTAGATGGCAACGGGAATCAGCTTAAGCGAAATCGTTTGGCAAATTGTAAGTGCGGGTTTCATTTATCTTCTAATTATATACAGCGTTTATTGTATCGTGATATTTTGATTTAAATATAAGTCATTGAAATGATATATATTCCACATACCCTTCTAAGTGACTGGATAGATTTTAACCAAACTTTGCATACTTTTTTAAGGTAAGAAAAAGAGTAATGTCAACTTTCGAATTGCGAAAATAAATTAAATATCGAATTGTTTAAAAGTATTATCTGAAAGTTTACAATTCTTCTATAGTAAATTCCAAGCAAATAATCGTACGAGAAATATTTTAATACCCTCTTAAAATTCAAATTTTTACCGTTTTCAGTACATCAATTTCATTTATGCGCAATATTTTTTTTTTCAATGTTTTATGTATGTTTATATGTTTATGTTTTTGTTTATATGTATATGTTTACAATATGTTTTTAGTTTTTTAAGGGAATGCATTAAGATTTTCAACATTCAACTGGTCCATGAATATATTTTTTAACTTTTTGTTTCAAAACATTGATTTAGCAATGATTAAAAGATAAAATTGACTGTTGAAACGATGAAAAAAAAAGTAAGTTTCAGTGATTCGTTTATATATAATTTAATAATTGATATTTTTTTTTTTTGAAAACTATAAGGGTGCAAATTTTCGAAAGTTACTGAAAAAAAAAAAAACCCTCTTAAATTTTATTAAATGCTTGGTTAAAATTCCAAACCAATTGGATTGACTCCTGCAAAACGTTCTCTCACACTCTTATAAAACTATTACCTCAGAGAAAAACATACATCGCATTTACGTATCATAGCTCCGAAATATGAAGGTCTACCTTGAATTTAGCATCTTTACTGAATCTCTTGCGTCTCCTTGGCGAGGTATTTGTTGGTTAATGCATGGTTCATAGATGAGACCTGAAAATATTTAGATAATTGTATTATGCCTATAACCTTCGTGTTGTCAAATTTTTATCGGAAGAGCGGTACTGCAGCGCATAAGAGATATCTAGACAAACATTCATTTTTATTTATAGAGATTAACTGAAATCTCAAAAATCGTCTTTTAAAGTGCCCTGGCGCTCTTTTTTCGATCTTTGGCGATCGCCACGCGTAACAACCCTGCAACCTCCCACTGCGGACAGCCGCAGGCTTCGCGAACGCGTGCGGATTTCTCCGTCGCATCCCCATCTCTTTCGGCACCAATGAGCGCACAGGTGATATCGATGGCTTTGCGGGGACGCACGACCGCCCCCACAAGAGCACCTTCTCCCGTTTTTTAAAGCACCTCCATCGAAGTGCTTCACTTGCACTTGTGTCTCCCGCAATCCAGTCCGAGAGACTGGCGTTTCAAAAAATCCATCCGCGAGCCCGGATTTGGTGATGGGAAAAATAAATCCGAGAGCTCTTCTCTCTCTAGGATGGAAATGGAGAGTTTCTCTTTTTTCTGCTGTTTGTCATTTACACTTTGGACGAGAAATTTCGTGCATTTTTTCTTTTTTATATTTTTGATGTAATTCTCTATTGAAGCGAAAGAGGTTATTTTTTTTGTTATTTAACTCATTTTTTTGAGGCAGTTAATTGATTTTTCGCAGTGCTAATTTAATTCTGTCTAGAATTAGCCTCATCTAAACTTAAATTTCCATTTTTTATCAACATATATTATGAACAAGCTGCTACCCGGCGCTTTGCTGTCGCCAAAAAAAAAAAATGATAGTAAGTGCAATCAGTCAATCATTTGGCAATGTTTTAATGAAATGGGATGAACAGTACGACAGTGTATAAAATACGAACAAACAAATGTTCATTTTTCTGTATCAGATTTGTGTATTCTTCTAGAACTGTAAAACTTGGGGTTCTTTCAGAATGGTAATGAAAGGAAATCTTTACTGTATCTCGTGATTCGTTTAGTATTCATTCAGAATTCTCAAATTTAATTTTAGAAAAGGCGATTAAAAATTTTTCTTTTAAAGTGGATTAAACATAGTAAATATATTTATACCGTAAAATCGTCAATATAGTTGAAAAGATAATTTTTGAAAATTAAGACGGTGCAGAATTATTTGTACTACAATGTTTTTTACAGCGATTTACATTTTATATTTTTTTTTATTTTACAACGAAAAATGTTAAAGTTTAAAAATCTCAAAGCTGGTCTATCTATATCTATATATATTGAAATCTTACTCAGTTGAATGAGTAACAGACTCTGCTTTGTTCAATTGCGGGCATTGATATGAGACTCCAAATTCGATATTGTTAAAGATACACCATACAAACCTGGTGGCCCGTTATTGAATACATTGCAGCCAGATACATTTCTGTTCGTAAGGTATGAAAACTCGGATAAATGGGTGCTAGATTATGTGTCATTCTTATAATCTAGTTTTGGTTCAAGATGCATCCAAAAATAGCACATTAGTATTATTTCAAAACGATAGGTTAATGTTACTAAATAACGAGAGCCTTAAATGAAGTTATCTCAAAAAGTAAATAATCTCTCAAAACATTGAGTAAATATTAATAAATTGAATAAGCGAAATCTTTGATATATAAGAAAGCAAGCATTTATATTCATTGAAATCATGCATCTTAACCATTTTCATTAAATAAAATCTTTGTTTATTAGTTTATAAATGCGAATATATGTACGAAATTTTATGAACAGAAGATATTTCCTTTTATGTAAAAGAATCATTTTACAAACAAAATTATAAAATGATGGAGATATTTAATTATTAATTTTAAAGAATTATTCTCAATTTGTTTGATGTTCCTTTGATGAATTTAGCAAACATGCAGACGAAAATAAATTAATAATGTTACATTATATTTGTTTTTCCAGCAATAAGACAAGATTCGCTTTCATTTCCACATTATCGCGGATCATTATGAGTCGAATTCAAGATTACTAATATAAAGAAAACTAAATGAAATTTTTTATCGAAAATAACAAAGCCTTTGTCGAACTGGAAAAAAAGTTGATTTAAAACAACAACAACAACAAATAATAATGATGATGAAAAGAGAGCTACAAAAAATATTATTTAAATTAATAATATTTTTTGTAGCAAACATGCAAGCGAAAACAAATTATTAATGTGCATATTTGTTTTTCCTGCAATAAAACAAGATTCGCTTTCATTTTCACACTATCCATAATTATTATGAATTGAACTCAACAGTATTAATATAATAGGAAATGAAATTATGTTTTTTAATCGAAAATAACAGAACCTTCGTCAAACTGAAAAAAAAATTGATTTAAAAACAACAACAACAACAAATAATAAAGAGAACTACAAAAAAATATTATTTAATTTAATGAGACATAACATTACGCATCTTCGGTGACTAACAGAAAAAAAAAGGATAACAATCGAACGAAATTGCCACTAATTTGTGACGAAAAAAAAAAAACTGTTGCCAAAAAGAAAAAGAAAAAAGCGCAAACGACACGATAGAAGAACGATGCGAATAATAATAAAATTCCTCATTCTATCGGAAAGGCTCAGCTTCCGCAATGATCGTCAAGGGCAAGGCCATATCTGCGTGCTATGCGTCTGGGAGGCCTTACAACGGGGACAAAAGGGCAACGACCGCAGTTGCACTACTTCTCCGCATTGTGGGCCGCTCGCTACGAGAACAGGTTATCTCTCTTCCCCCCCCCTCTTGCTACCTGAGACTGTACTAAGTGAATGGAGTCCAAATGAAGTAGGGGGGGGGCAGCAAGAAGAGAATCACGAGTTTTTGCCTTTTTTTTTCTTTTGTGTATGTATCATGCTTGTTATGTGAAGCATGCGTGCGGAATTGCGATCTGGGAGAAGTTTTCACTTTTTCCTGGACGAGGTGAAGGCATGCGATAAACAAATCGGAATGCTACTCTGAGATTATGCTGTTCGTCACTTAAGGGAATTGTCCTCGTATGAAATAAAATTCGTAACGGTGGTGTAATGTGAAAAGAAAACCGGTAGAAAGCTCGATTTAGTAAAAGAAGAAGCAGTTTTTAAAAACAAAAAGCGAGACAAAAGATACGAACAACCGGATTGATGCAAAATTGCATTGTGTTAACAATTTGCGGTCAAGTGCTGCTTTTCGTATTCATTAAATAAAATTAAATATTAATTATACAAATATATATTAATTAGAAATGTGTTACCTAGAAAAAACAAGATGGAATAAATAATTGAGAAAGCAAGAGCCTGGACGAAGAAAAGCACGCGATAAACCAATCGGAATGATACTCGTCAATTTAGAGAATTGTCCCTGCCTGTAATAAATTTCGTAACGAGGTGGTATGTGAAAAGAAAACCGATAGAAAGCTTAATTTAGTACGAGAAGAAGCAGTTTTAAAAACTAAAAGAGAGACAAAAGATACGATCAATCGTAATGATGCAAAATTTCATTGTGTTGACAACAATTTGTTGTAAAAGGCTGCTCTTTGTATAGCGAAAGATTCATTTAATAAAATTAAATATTATTTATGTAAATGTGTATTAATTAAAGATGTGTTACATAAAAAAAACAAGATGGAATTAAAAATCGAGAAAGCAAGGGCCCATTACAGATTGTAGAGCTACAAATGATCAAGAATATTAAAAAAGAATTTCAAATTTTATATTTCATTAAAAATAATTGATAAAGTTAAATAAGTATGAATACGTGTGATATTTAACTATAATTTTCTTTTAAGATAAAACAAAATGAAAGAGAAGATTGTATTCAGGAATGAAGAAGAGTTGTAATAAATAAATGTTATATTACAACTCTGCTAAACATTTTTAATGTATCGTTAATGTCATGAGATTTAACTAGTATTTTGTATCAAGAAAAACAAAATGAAAGAAAACATTGAATTCAGGAATGAAGAAGAGTTGTAATAAACAAGAGTAATTACAATTTGGTTAAATATTGTTAATATCATTAGCAATTTAGAATGATGCATTTACTTTTTACTTGCTTAAATATAAACAATATTAAACTTTTCAATTTTCAACGATAAACCGTTTAAACAAAAGCGAATAGGCAGCAACATGGTTAATGAATCATTACATTTTTTTTATCCAATAATGCAAGAAGGGGGGCTTGTTTGTTTGGGTAGCCCCCCTTAGAATAAAAGTTTGAAAATCCATTCAACAAAATGAAGAGTTTACCGATTTTGAATGAGTTATAATGAATATTTTAGCAAACAACAAAAACACAGAAATTACAATAAACGAACTAGTCAAAACAAGTTGCTACACTTAGTAATGTGTGATTGTAAATTTCACAGAAGTTCAGCTCGCAAAATTCATTTACTAACGGTAGTCAAAACAACTGCTCTTCGAAGATTCAGAACATATGAGTTATGCAAATCATTATCTTGATTTTGTCAAAGATTTTTAATGAAATATACTAGGATAAAATTAGGCATCCATTTGCTTTGGAAGTAGATGAGTTATACAAGATTAGTATATCTAAATTATAGTTTCAATTTTTCTTCTTTTCTATATTAAAGTTACAATTTTCAAATTCAATATAATCTTGTACCCATTATCTTATTATTTCAAATCATAATTAGCGAAAGCTGGGAGGAAATCTTTTGATACATATCAAAAACATCGTGCTAAACAAATTTTGTAATACAACGAGCGTTTTATAAATGGAATAAAGATGACAACGCTAGAGGATATACAATTAGATCGCAGACTCGTGACTGTAAATCACGTGAACCGATTCCACTGGGAAAGTTTATTCTGATATTTATGATGTAAAAAAAATCTATAAAGTTTGCCATTTGTGTTCTTAAGAATTTCCCTCACAAATAACTCAATATCAAAAATGCGAAAGCGTATATCGACAATATTTTATCTCTGCTATTAAAAATCTTAATTCGATTTCTGCAATACAAAACAAAAATATTTCATTTTCTGAAAACAACAATTAATTATTAGCATTTAATGCTTTTTTAAAGCACACCATGCAATGTAAACATTTTATTTTCACCTCTCTTCGCGGGTCAATGAATTCTCACGCAGTTTTGGAGGGAGAGTATTTCACTTCTGTTATTGCAAAAACCACCTGACAATACCTGTGAAGACAGGGGATTCCGGAGGGGTGAGCATGAAAAAAGGGGTATGCATACAACTTTTCCCTTTTCTTTTTTTTTTCTTCTACTCCCTACCCCCTTGCCTTTCTCTCATTTTTTTTTTTTTTTTTTTCCCTTCAGAAATCCACCCGCTGAAACGAAAGGGTCGACGAACCTAGAAAGAAGGAGTTTTGAAAAGGGGAGTCAAGACGCAATAGGGAGCGGGCCTTTTTTTTAAAGGGGTACAGAACAGGTGTTTAAAGAGTGGTCATTGGTGGCTATCGAGTGGACAGATTTTCTCGGGCATTGACACCAGATTTTTCTGTCGCGATAAATATATGATATTTAGGTTTAAATAAAATTACTCCTTGCTTAAAATCGCAGTAGTTTAAAAATGAATAGTTTTATTGCAGTAATAAATATAATAATTTCATTAATCATCTAATTTTTTTTATTGAATTTGAAATTCATTCTTTTTTTTATTAAGTTAAACGAATTACATATCTTAAAAATATTTGTTACTTGAAAAAAGATTTTAGATAAAGGTTATTTTAATTTTAGTTCATACAACTTCTGCTTACATTTATTTTTATATTTTCAACTATAAGAATTTGAAATTTTTATATTAAGGTATTTCCTCATCAAAAAGTAATTTAAAATTTACATACAAAGGATTTATTTGTAATGGTTCTTTTGTAAATAAAATATTTCCAAAAGAAAGCAAAGAAATTTTTATTTCTTAAAAGTAGGAGAATGTATTTTTGGAATGTTGTTAAAATAGTTTCCTGATGCCTATTTTTCAAAAGAAGGAGAATATACTTTTGGAATGGTATTAAAATTGTTTCCTAATACCTATTTTTTAAAAGGAGAATATATTTTTGAGATGTTGTTAAAACAGTTTATTAATACCTATTTTTTAAAAGAAGAAGATTATATATTTGGGATGCTGTTGAAATAATTTCCTAATGCCTATGTTTTAAAAGATGGAGAATAATCTTTTTACATGCTATTAAAACAGTTTCTGAATGCCTGTTTTTTAAAAGAAGGATAATAAACTTTTGGAATAGTATTAAGCCTATTCCTAACGCCTATTTTTTTTTAAAAAAAGGAGAATATACTTTTGAAATACTATTAAAACAGTGTCCTAATGCCTACTTTTCAAAAGGAGAATATACATTTAGAAAGCTATTAAAACAGTCTCTTAATGCCTAAGAAGGAGAATATACTTTTGGAATGTTATACTATTCTTCGAGTCAGTATCTTTTTTTCAAGTCAATATAATTGATTTAAATATGTCATTGCACAGTTCATGCCTATACTTAAAAGAAATTCTTGTGTTATTCCCCTTGCACATAAACCCCTACTTTTCTTTCTTACCTCATTAATTAAAACTAATAGGATAAATTATTTAACTGACCAATAATTTACCTTGAACATACTTTGAAACTGGTATGCCAGAAAAATATATGTTTCAGCTTTCCTTATTTCATTAATAAGGTAATGTCAAACACAAAAGTCAAATGAATGAAAATATACCTCTCAGCAAAACTCTCTGAGGACTCCAGCGAAGCTAATGGAATCGAATGCGTTCTCAGGTACAAACAGAAATCTCAGTGCAAACATACTGCAATTCCAAATGACGCCTTTCCGCTGAACATCAATCTGAGGCTACGACGCATTCAAAAGATCTGAACAAACATAATACCACAGTTAAGAGGTAATATTTTTTTAAAGAAGGCTATAAACCGCCGGGAGTTTGTAGCCCGTCTGAATGCAGGGAGAAAGAGGATCATGTTGTGTTCTGAACGCATTCGGGCGCAACGAAGATGAACCTGAAAGGGGAGAGGGTGGAAAAGTTGCAGAAGGGGGAGTCGAGACGAAGGAATAGCCCCTCATATTTTCCCACGATATGCTGACCACAACTTTCCCGGCGAAAAGAGTTGTTTTCTCTTTTCTCTCCAGTCTCAGGCGCGGCCCAAGAAGTCAGTGAACTGTGGACAGTTTTCTGCAAAACAACCTTATTTTGGAAAACGCAAGAAACCATGCAGCGATGTGTTGGGGTTGGGGCATTCCAAAAATATGCCAAAAAAAAAAAAAAACGCTTAAAATTCGCATTTAAGTAATCAGATAATCCCATCTGCTCGTTCGGCATGCCTCACTTTTATTTATACAGAATATCGCAAATTTTATTTATACAGAATATTAAAACAGAATATCGCAAACGGTTTGTTCAAAAACTCACAAAATGCGTACTGAAAATTTATAATATTGTATCTTTTTTTAAATTATTTTTTAATATTTAATTTTGAAGATAAAGAGGGGAAAAAAGCAAGATGGCTTGAGAAGCTATTTTGAAATTCAAATTCGCAACTGTAACTAGGGAAAAGAAGAAAAAGATTCAAGTAAATTATATATATATATATATAAACTAACTTCCTTTAACTAACTTATAAATATATTTGATTGCTAAAATTACAACCTTTACAATTTTAACCATAATATTTATACGATGTATGATATAAAAAATACTTCTAATATCAATTATATGTACAATACTAAGAATTTATATAATGCATTAAATAATGATGCCTTAAAATTATAGCTAACTGTTCTTTTAAACATAATTAACAAAAAAGTGTTATAAACGAAACACATTTAAAGAGCTACAAATTAATATAGAAAATAATATATGCAGTAATAAATTTTAATGTTGAAAGAATGAATACCAAAAATTTAAGTAATCTTGCCAAAATTGAAAGATCACCTCATTTTTCATTTAGTTTTAACTGTACGATTTTTTTTCTTTGTTTTGAATCCTCAAAATATAATTTCCATGCATCCCCGAGGAGAAGCCAGGATTTTCTCCAACCAACCAAACAAAAATTTTATGTTAAGAAAAGCATCTATAAAGCAAACAACCTTGATACTTGTGTGTATAACAAGCAAATACAAGGTGAAAAGGAAATTAAATTGTCTCCAATAGTTGAACATAAAATAGACTCGAAACTAAAACCGATCATTATTTTATATCATCCGATTCCAATCTGCGCAGCTGGTACAATATAACTCCATAAAAATAGAGAGAAAAAAAATGAAAGTTCTCTGCGATGGAAAATTGCCTCACATATAACTTACTACCATAATAATTCGTTCCCTAAAAATATGTTCAAAATTTCTTTTTAATGTTCTAGAGAATAGATTGAGTCAATCTGCCATTGCTTACAAAGTCTCATATTTCAAACACAGGTTATCTAGTGGCTACAGTAAATGTCATGGCAGATACAAGAGTTCCTAGTGGTTGTCAAATTTATTCTTTTTAGTGATGGATACCAAATAATTCCAATTTAATTATTATGCTATAAAAAGAAAGACAAAGAGTATGAAAAATCTATATATTCTAAAATAAATATTCTATAGTACAACTATATAAAGTATAAATATTTTATGCATTCTAATATAAATATTCTATAGTATAAATATATAAAGAATAAATATTTTATATATTCTAATATAAATATTCTATCTATTCTAATATAAATATTCTATCTATTCTAATATAAATATATAAAGTATAAATATTCTAAATTTTCCACATTCTATTTATATGTTAAGAATAAATATTTCAATTAATATCAAAACGGTTGTTTCTTTAAATTTTGCTACAAAGAAAATAAGCTATTCAACGGTTCGACGGCGAATATCAAAAAGTATGACTTTTTGCTGATTTTATAACGAGGTCATATTAAAAGAAGTTGCTGTGTAATACAAAAGAATCTTGCAAGTTTTTTGATTCCTATATAAATAAAAAAAATTTAAGGTCAGATTTTATAGAGATAATTTTAATTGCTGTGCAAAATATTTAAAATTGTTTATTATAATAAAACATTGAATCAATGACTGCAAGAGGAGTTAAAAAGATTTGAATAAATTTTAAAAGCATTAATCGAAACTTAAAATAAACAGCTAAATATTTAATAGCGAAAGAACTAAACGTTAAATTAATTTCTACAAGAATAGTTAAAAAGAATTTGTGTGAATGTTAACAACGTTAATAGAATCTTAATACCTTTATTAGAACATGAAAAAATATTAGAAATTTTAACACCGTTAATAAAACTTGGCGCTTTATTAGAACACGAAATAACATAAGAAACATTAGAAATTTTAGCTGCGTAAATAGAACTTAGTACTTTATTAGAACACAAAATAACGTAAGAAATTTTAACGTAAATAGATCTTAGTACTTTATTAGAACGCGAAAGAGCATTAAAAATGTTAACAACATTAAAAGAACTTAATACCTTTTTAAAAAAAGGTTTTAGAAATCATTAGAAAATTGCCAAAAGAACACTAGAAGAATTAGAAATTTTAACAACGCTAATATAATCTTAAACGTTTGGTAGGTATAAGAAAAATAAAAACAATCTATTTCTGTTTTAACATACAATTTCAAAATAATTAATAGGAAAAAAATGATTAAAAATATTCCAGTAAATGATATTTAAACAATAAAATCAAAAGAATGGAACTTTAAAGCATAAAACGTTATTTAAAAAAAACTCCTTGCTCAAAATATTTTTTTAAAAATAATTACACATTACTGCCTTTGATATTCCTAACGATAAGAAATCGAGTTTTCCCTGCAGAGCTAGAAGAAAGTTATTTTCTCCTACTAAAACACCGGGTTAAAAAACTACTCGAGAAACTGCACCACTGTCGCTCGAAACGTACTTTCCCATATTAAAGTCCATACGCGGGAGAGCAATAACTTCTCCATTGCTCAAATGTTATTAGTTGGGGGGTGCATCTGTGGAAAGAACATATGCCGCCACTTTGTACCCACGCCAATTTCTCACGCCCCAAGTGAGAGCTCGCCAAGAACAAAAAATAAATAATATCGCACCCTCTCATCGAGATAATAAAAAAGGAAGAGAGATAGAAATGAAGGGAAAACTTGGCGACAAAGCTATTGAAAAATGTGTCAATAGAAGCGTGTTAAAGGAACTTGGGGGAGAGGAAAATGATGTTCTGTTCTTGGATAAAATGCAATAAAAAAAGTATTGCCCACTTCGTCTTGACTTTTGCTGCGGAAAAAATATGTAAGGATGGATCGGCGGTTATACCCTGGTTATCTGGATGGATATTCGTTTATAAGTGATTCCATAAAACTGGATTATATTAATATTTTACACGGTTGTCGAGAGGTTTTATAGTTTTAGTTTGTTTGTTTGTTTTCTCGCCAAGTGTCTTCGCGCTTTGGATTTAGTAAGAAAGCAGCTTTTGAGATAAAAGTGGTTCAACTCTGCTTGTGGATTTATTTTATTTGTTGAAAATCGTCTAAAACAATTAAAAGTCTAAAATTTAAATATAATTTTCATTTTAAGACATCACTTGAATAATTATGATTCACTAAATTTATAAACGCTATTATCCCTGTATCTAACACACAAAAAGCGAAAGGTCTCTCAATTATGACTTCTTAACTTTCTTCCAGTGTTTACAGTTATATTCACAATAAAGTTCCTTATTTTTGTTATTAAAATATATATAATTTTTATCAAATATTTTTGATATCTTTTTATTAAGTATTTGTAAATACCTCTCAACTTTCTCTTTATTCTTATAATTGTGTTCCCAATAAATATCTTTCTTTTTGTTAATAAAATATAGAGGGTTTGTTATCAAATATTTTTGATAATATCTGTTTATCAAATGTTTTTAAATATCTCTCAACTTCTCTTTACTCTTATAATTATATTCATAATAAAGCTCCTTCTTTTTGGTAATAAAATATAGAGGGTTTTTATCAAATATTTTTTAATAATAAATTAACATTGCTCTGCATTATAGATTCGAAAATATACATTTTAAAAGTACATGATTTCGCAAAATATAATAGACTTATTATGATTCTTAAGGCTATATGAAAACTTTAAAATGTTTTTCTGTATATTTATTTGAAAGAAAAAAAAATGTTTTTTTTTTCAATGTACAAAGCTGAAAATATCTGGGGAAAAAATACATTTTTAACAATATTACAAATCTATTAGTTTTTCCCATAAAATATTTGGCAGTTTATTATAATATTGTATAATAAATTAAAAATAATATTCTACTGCGTATTAAATTTAAAACAGAATTGTATTTTAGTTATTATTGTATAACAATAACAGGTGAAACACTCAATGATTAACAGAATCAATAATAAGTTAGTGGTATCATTTGGTTAACAGAATAAATAATAACAAGTTAGTGGTATTATTTGGTTAACAGAATCAATAATAACAAGTTAGTGGTATCATTTGGTTAACAGAATGAATAATAACTAGTTAGTGGTATCATTTGGTTAACAGAATCAATAATAACGTTAGTGGTATTTGGTTTACAGAATCAATAATAATAAGTTGGTGGTGCTATTTGGTTAACAGAATAAATAACAAATTAGTGGTATCATTTATTACTATTTTATCGCCCTTTTCAATTTTTCAAAAATAAGCAAAATTTCACTAATCCTGGGCTGCTATTTATTTGCTATTTATCTCCTTTTATTTGCTGCTATTTCAGATTTTTAGCTTCTGTTTCTAGATTTAGATTTTACAACGCGGAACCTCATAAAAAAAATTTTTTTTTTTTACAGCATCATAATTTAAGCCTCTAATCTTCCGCATTAATTCCCGCGACCGCATAAACTGGTCACCTGACACAAACGAAACTCGACACTTTTACTTAATGGTCACCAACACTTCCGCCTTTAAGTGCTCCAACCATCACGTGCTTTTTTCGGGTCACGCCTCCGACCCTCCGCGGGAAACAAAAGCGATCCACGGGAGCGAGTATTCGATCCTCCGCACACAAAAAATGAAAGAAATCAAGTCATATGCTAAACGGGGCTTCACAAAATGACGATCTCGATAAATAGCGTACAGCGATCGCAAAAACACGTGTCTGCCGCAACAAAAGGTGACCCGAGTTGGCCGCCGCTACGCTCGACCGGCGGCGTCACGTCAGCGGCACGGAGAGCGGTGTGGCAGCGGCGGAAGATTCCGATGCCGTCGGTATTTGTGTCACTGCCAGGGGAGGAACGGGTTTACGGTCAGGGCCAGGGACACTCGGCGGAGAAGCCCAACCGTCAGGGGCATCATTGCATGCTTGACGATCTGGAGTGTCTGTCGACTTTGTTTTTACAGTCTGTGATTGTGGGTTTGGAGATTTCGTTTTGGGGATTGCATTCCCTGGATCAGCTTTAGTATGCCATCATTTTAAACAGATTTTATATTCTACACAACACAATTTTTTTAAATTGGGTAATGATTATCTTCTATATAAAAAAAAAAAATGAATGTCTGTATGTTTCTTATTCACTGCCGTACCGCTCCGATAAAACTTTGAATACTTATTTCTTGCAATTACGGAATGGTTATAGGCATAGTTAAAGCATGTAATCTATATAAATAAAAATGAACGCTTGTCTGTATGTCTCTTATGAGCTACAGTATCGTTCATCCGATTGCAATGAAATTTCAAATACTTATTACTTGCACTTATTTGTTTCTGCTGAAAATGGAAAAAAAAAATATTGCCAATCCCAAAGTCTTGAATAATAAAGTTTAAAAAAAATAGTATAAATACTATTCATGCTTCTCCTTTATCTGTCACAGAATGTCTTCATTTCCGATACGAAAATAAATATTATTCTTTCTGTTATTCCTAATTAAACTGTGGTAGCAACGCGGCGGGTACTAGCTAGTAATATGTATTTATAGATGTATAAATAATGTATATTTTTAGATGCATGGTTATTAGTATTAGATTAGGCGATTGTACATATATGAATGTTAATATCAGATTAGGTGATTGTAGATTTATGGTTATTAGTATTAGAGTGTAAATGTATGTTTATTAGTGTTGGATTAAATGATTGTAGATGTAATAATATTATTAGTCTTATGGATAAGTCGAACATGTTAATCAAAGATATCTCCAGAAATCAATTATGCGATTTCTTTTAAAATGCATGGAAAATTTCAATTGCCAATAGTGTCTGACTAAATATTTTTTAGAAGAAGGAAAAGGAAATACATTTATACAAACGCAGATAATCTGTTATATATATTCTTGTTTAAAAAATAGTTCAAATTAAATGCTATGCATAAACAGAATATTATATATAAAGAAATTTCACAAGAAGGTTATTTTATACTTTTACTAGAGGCTTGTTTTTACAATTATCTGCGTAACTCCTTTTCATAGTTTTAAATAAAATGTATTAACATATAATAAAAAATAGGGAAAACGTTTAGTAAATTTTTTGGAATTTATTTTCTCGATAATATTGCTAGAGATTCCATGTGACAAAAGGGTTGCTTCCAAATTAATAGTATTTTGAAATTTTCGATCAAAGGCATAAAAAATTAACTTTTTTTCTAATAACTAACTTGGACTCTTTTGTTCAATAATGCACTATAATACATTATACATAACTATCAAATTCAAATAACAGAGATTAAAAAAATAAAGGGATTTATTTTTATTTAGATATTTTCTTTTATGAGGTTTAATAATTAATATTGTGATTTAATAATTAAATAACAATAACTATTAATAGTTGAGCAATGTACGAGCTTACTTCAATTCAAATATAACAAATAAAAAATAATGTAATTTAATGCTCGAGTTTCAGCATGTTATTTCGTTACGAAAGGATAATATATGCAGACATAGTTATACTAGCCGAAACATACTCTTTAAATATCTAGTTTTATTTTTTCGAAAAATTGCAGGAATACACATGTTTAAAGGATGCTTATTTAAGCTCATATTTTCAGTTAACTGTAGTATAAATAAAGTCATAAAAATGCACAATCTTATTTCAGAATACACGAAAATTTAGTTTCGCCAAAAAATCAAAGGATTTATTTATACTGGATAAGAATAATGCTGCTTTAAAATTCTTATTTCATCGTAAGCTAAATGAAAACTACAGAGCTGAAATCTTTTTTTTTTTTTTTTTTTTTTTTTGCAATTTTTTTATAAAGGTTACAAAAGTATAAAAAGGAATAAATGAAGTATTCTTGTAAAAATCCTTTGAAAGCAGTTAAATAAATTTAAAAAAATATAACTAATTTTAAAATCTATCTTATGATATTTTATCGAATTACTATTACTATTTAAGTAACTTACTTAAGTATTACCTTTACTATTTAAGTAATACCCAAGATTTGCGCGCAATAGCTTATAATGCAATTTTCCAAAGGCATGTCAATTCTTAACGTCATTTCGGGAATAACAGGTCAAAGAACTATTCGAACCACAAAGATTTCATGGAAAGTTTCTTGCTTGTATTTGAAGAAATATATCACAAATAAAACATACAAGTAATTGGCTTTGAACATATTTTTAACTGTCACGTATGCAGATATGGGCAAAGCGTCACATAAGCAGGGCAAAACATGACTGTTATAACATGAAATGTTGCAGGTAGATATAACGATAGACAATATGTGTGCTACAGGAAGCTATATTAAATGAAGTTTCAGTTTCTGCAAAATTCTCTGTCACTTCCTACATTCAAGAAGCATTAGGTAATGAACTATTTACAGCCAGCGGTTTTGATAACAAAACCACCTGTTCCGGAACCTTATATGATTACAATTGGAGCTCAGGAACAAAAAGTGAGTAGTAAGTAATCGGAGGTAAAAACTTGAGTGAAACCGATTGCAAGGGTTCAAAGACCTTGCCGCAGTTGGTCAGAAAGCCAAATATTTCTCCGAAAGTCAAGCATCAATGTGTGAGCACGGAATCGTGCGTCAAACACACTTTAACCTCCTTTTTTTCGCGGATCTTGACTGAAGGGTGCCGTTGCCTGTGTGTGTTTCTCTTCCAGGATTTCCTCCACGACAATTCCATTGCAAATGAGTGTGAAATGGAAATTCTCGCCTTTTTTTGCGTCGGTCTCAACCCTTTTTGTGGTGATACCGGGAGTCAATGACTTTTCTGAAAGTGTCCGTTTGCGCGTTCAGCCGGCCAACCATTTTCTTGTTATTTTGTCTGATAGTTAAGAATTAGTTTGATTTTTTTTTGACTGGTTGAGAGTGCAAATCTTCGCGCGAGTCAGGACAACTTCATGCATGCACATTCGCAATGCAATGAGACGGACATTTTTTAAAAAAATCTTTAATTACTACCGGTTATTATAAATCAATTTTTAACTATTTAATACCAAAGATACCGTTTCCCGGTATAAAAATATTTATTTTATATGAATACATGTTTCTTTGAAGCTAAAATTAACCTTTAACGCTCCGAAAACTAATTTGATGCACAAATATTAGTCGAATCAGAGGACTAGTGTATTGCTGCGAAACATTAGTATACATAAATTTTTTTAAGCTGAATTTTCCCAAAAAATCAATCTACATATATTTACCACTTTTAAGTATTTATAATTCAAAATTTAAGAAAATTATTAAATAAAAAGACAAAATGATGCTGTTTGAATAGTGCCTGGGAGGAGACATCGGACTGTTAAGAATATTATTATGACAAAACTACTATATAATACTATTATGATGAAAAAAAAATCCAAATTGCATGCTATTTATAGACACGAAATATAAGGAAAAGGTGAATTTTCCCCCCTAAAATGCTTGTAATGCTCTCGTAAATGCTTCATACTTTGTAGTTGATAAATAACATCATGTTTTTGTTAAAATAAATTTGAATTTTTTTTTCCATATGCATTTTTATTTTGCTACTGCATTATGTGCTACTATTTAAATTTTCATTTTTTTCTCTACTGATATAATATAGTATTTTCTAATAAAATCTTCAGAACTCATTAGCTTAATCCGGAAATATATTGATATTTTAAAATGAAATATTCAATATAGTTTAAATGATGTTTTTTCTATGAATATTTTTAATTTATAAATCTTCAGATATATGACCAATTCAATTAACATAAATTCCTATAAATATGATTTTCGAAATTCGACTGTAATCGCTTTAAATTATTAAACAATTAATCTTTGAAGGGAAAATATTCGTTGTTCTTTACGAAATATCTATGAGGTAAACAGAACAATGGAAAATAAATTATGCATAGCGCTTCAGGTTCTAATTTGTTTGTAATATTGCCAGTTCTTTTGATTTTTTAAACTATTATTTGCAAAGAAAAGAAAACAATATTGTGCAATTAATTGAGGAATTAAAGGAAATATAGAGGACACCATGCGATTTCTCACTCTCACATTTTTTCAGCAATATTTTGCAAAACTATTTCATCATACTTTGCTTTAACAGCTTATTCTTTGAATCTGACGTTGTATTTTTATCACTAAAATAATAAAAATTTGAGCACCGGAAAAAGGCTTATTAATCTATTTTATATTTTATACTTTTTGAAACATTTGTACATTTTTATTTATTTTTTGTTAAATGTAATGTTTTTTCTTGCATTAAAATCGACATGCGATAAATTTGCGAAATTAAAATTTATGTGGGAAAAAAATAACTTGCATTATTTTTAATTTAAAATATCGAATTTGGAATGATTATATGAAAAATTTAACTTGCGTTCTGATAATACATTCTTAAACTACAAGTAAAAATACAGTTCATATTTAAGATCATTAAATTTTTGAACAAAAGTTCTCTAATTTTAAATAAAAAATGATAAAATTGTTATTTCTTTAAAAAATAATTTCGAATAAAAAAAAAAACATACCTTTTTTACGTCATGCAGATATCTTCGAAATTATACTTGAACACAGCACAAACACAGTAACGAGTTCGATATACAGCAATACAGTACAAGTAAATAATCCAAAGGTCCTTACTAAACAAGGAACTTAAAAATAAATTTTACAGATGAAAAAAACTTAAAATTTTGATTTTCACACCAGACGGTGGATTATGATCACCAAACCACAAAATCGATAGGTGTGCGCAGAAAATTTCTGGGGGGGGGCTTGTAGGTTATCAGTTCCTTTACGGTCACTGCCGTTCAGTCCGTCCGATCACACGCACAGAACGACCTTCAGCATCGAACCCACCTGTTCGTGAGGAGCAAAGATTTTGAACTGCCTCTGGAAAAAGGGATCTTCCATAGTCTTCTCGACCGGTAGCAGAGAACAACTCTCGACCAATAGGAGAGCGAGAACGAAACCGCGCCAAGTTGAGCAAGGTTTGTGCGCATCACAACACGCGCAGGAAAGGGGGGGATGGAAAAAATAACTTTTTTTCCCTCCCTTTTATTCTAATAGCGGAACTTCCACGTTTCGTGCCCGACAGCGTGTCTTCCGCGGTGTATAATGGCATTTATTTCCTCCCCCCCTAACTCTCCGTTACTCATTTTGGATTATCTCGCATTTATTCTTTTCTCTCAGTGCTAGGTCAGTGATTTCGTTCGGTAGAAAACAATTAAGAAATTCGCAGGATCAGGTAACTTCGGAGTGGAAAAAAAAAAACGTATATTAGATTGGTTCTTTTTGTATAGAATTTTGTCGGATGTGACCAGATGACCTCGTGTTTTGTTGCAAGAAAATTAAATCTGTGTGCGGAAAATTTTGTTTTTAGATGAAATAATAATAATGATATTTAAAAAAAAAAACGCATTTGTTACAGTATAATAATTTAGCTTCTTTCAAATAAGACCTATCTATTCCTCCCCTACCTAAGAAACCTGTACACGAGGGATAAATATTCAAAACCTAAATAAAATTAATAAAATTATAGTGAAGTTATTTTAATAAAAAAAAATGTTTAGAAATATCAGAAATGTAATTCACCTGACAAATATACCTATACACGTCATCAAGTATGCAAATGATCGAGGTTAAGATACGCTAACTTGTTAAATCATGCTTTCTATCTCTCTCTGTTTGAAAGTCAGAATGGATTTTAAAATTAAATTGGCGAGTGGTATTTGACATGCCTTACATGACCAGAAATGAATTAAGGTTGTGAAATTGTTATTGCTGAAATTATCGAGGTACCTCTGAATGCTTAAACACTCTTTCAACAAATTTCAACTTATCATTTGTGGCTTTTAAAAATAAGATAAGTTCGCGTGTTTTTTGTAGGAATTAAATAATTGTTAATAATTCCATTGCGTAGACACAGCCAGCTAATTGCTTGGTTTAATTAATCTTTATTAAAGATAATTTGATCTGAATTCACTCACTTTATATATTTACATTTAATATTCTCGAAAGAAATTTGAAATCCATGTTACAAAAATAAATAAAAAATATTTCGCTTTTAATTAACAAAATAACTGTGCATATAAGTACAGATGAATTGATTTATCTCATTCTATAAAAATTATCAATCCCGATAATTGATTCTGAGTATTAAGATATGATGATTTGAAAAAGATATGAGAAGATAATTGAAAAATAACACACACACACACACACACATACACACACACACACACACACAC
>JAPMOQ010008617.1:892722-914845 GCA_026543055.1 Argiope trifasciata | reverse complement strand
ACACACACACACACACACACACATACACACACACACACACACACACATACAAACACAATAAAGCTCAATGTGTGTGTGTATGTTGTTGGCGCTTTACAGGCCAGACCGTTGGACCTAGAGCTACCAAATTTGGTACATGGAGGTCGGGAATGTGCACCTCGGAGCCCTTTTTTCGAATTTTTAATTAGAATTTGAATTAATTAAAATTTAAGTGAAATTTCGACGTTTTTCCGTTATAACTTCCGAAAATATTATCGCACAAACATGATTTTTACGTCAATTTAAAGATTCTAATGTTATCAGTGTTTTAATGTATAACTTAAGCTTCTATTTTTAACGAATTTTTAAGGAAATATTTTATGTTTTTTTAGCACGTGACTGGATAAAATGAAAGAAAACAATGACGGAAGTTCAAATTTAAAAAAAAATCAACTATCATCGCAAAATAAATCTAAAGAAATGCAACTTTTAGCACGTTACCGGATAAAATAATATGAATATAAAATGTGATATTTTCTAAAAAAATAAATGCAAAGAAAAGGTTTCGATAATCGTTTGCAATATCTAAATAATTAATTCAACAAATCTTCTTTATTTACGGTAAACCTGATTGAATTTAGACAGGATATGCATTGAAGACCCGACTTAATGGCATATTTATGTAATCTTTTGCAATATCTGTATCATTAATTCAATAATTTTTTTCCATTATAAAATGTGATAGTTTCTAAAAAAATAAATGCAAAGCCAAGGTTTCTATAATCGTTTTCAACATCTAAACCATTTATACAATAATTTTTTTCTCTTTTTCGCTTTCTTTAAAAAAACATATTTAATATTTTGGCAACATCACCGAAAAAAACATTTTTAATTTCAGGCCAATCAATGCGCGGAATTACTTCAAGTCTAAAGAATATGTGATTTAATTGAAAATTTTAGAACGCATTACTCATGACGAACCAGCTGGTCGCCAAAGGTGGCTGGTATATATATATATATATAAAGAGTAAAACAAGGTTAATAATATTTAAATCTTTATTATAATATAATAGATGTATACCTTCTTTTTCATTGGCATTCTTATTTTTTAGGATCGCGGTCTGTAACAAAACCATTTGATATCATTAGTTTTTAAATGCCTTTTCTGAATGTGTTATCAAATTTTTTCCCCTAAAGTAATGGCATTTGCATTATATTAAAAGAGATATAATAATAATAATAATAAGTAGTAGTAGTAGTGAATAAATAGTTTAAGTTTTAACGCATCTCTGTAAAGGGATATTTATAAATTTTCTTCATTCAAAAATAGTAGCATTATATATATATTTTTACAATTAATAACAATTGAGTGAAAAATTATTCAATTGATATCGTTGAAAAGATAATCTTTTAAAAATGGAGTAATTTCCCTCATAGTTTTTTTTTTTTTTGGAGGTGGGGATAGTGGTTAATTTCCCATAGCCAGAAGTCATATCTATCATCGATCATCTGCTTAATCCCATTGCCAGAATTTTATTTTTCTACCCTTTGTTTGAGCGATTGACGTATAACCGCTTTTACGCATTGCTAATTCACTACTTTGAACGAAAGGAAACGTTAGAAATGCTTATATGTTAAAATAAAACAGAAACTGAAAAAATAATAGTACAGTTCAAATTTATAGCTAATTTTAATAAATTAAAGTTTTTTTTATAAAAAAACTAATAGCAATTGAAGGAAATATTATGAAAAAATGTAATTTGTATCATTAAAATGGTAAAATATTTGATTAAAAAAATTTAATACATGTATTTCATTTGGAATGATTTCTCTTGATGTTAATGCAGTAATAGAGTTTGATTAATAACTAATAATTTGAATATTTAATTTGCTTTAGTCATTTGAAAAGCTGTCAATATTATTTCTCTTTTCCTAAGCAAGAAATGAAAGTTTGATTGAATCCTGTTCAGTTGCTTCAGGAAGAGCATACTTATATACATAAGGTTACATACATTCACAGCAAAAGTTGTCATTATTTTTATTAACATATTACCTTAATAGAACTGAAAAAAAATTAGAGTAATCTCTAATGAATAATAAATTGCATTCCGACTTTTGTATATATTCCATATTTATTGAAATGATATAATATAGTCTAAGATTATACAAAACACATTCAGAGTTCTTCGAAAATAGACAATTGTAACTATTTATAATTTAATAAAAAATAAAATAAATGATATAAAATTATTTTTCGGGAATTTCTTTTCTGAAAACCTTTTAGTTGTTTTAAATCCAACAAAGCTGTTTATTTGTTCTTATTTCTTCATGTATGATCCGTCTTGCTATTTGATCGATTTGAGACATCGACCTTATAGAGTGATTTCTGACACTTTTTAAACATAGAAATTGTCTCTCTACTGATGAGTTAATTATGAGGAGCTAAAAAAATGTTCAAAATTATTTCAACACTAAATAATACTGATGATAACACTTTCGCTGATTTATAGTCATTTTAGTTATGTTACTGGATTACAAAGTTATTTTTAAACTATTAGAAATGCTTGCTCTAATGTGTTGTAAATGCAGTGTTATTTTTGATATAAAAATTTTATTATTGCATTAAATTATTTTCACCTACATTAAACAGATTTTTGTTTTGCCTTATAAATTGATTTTAATTTTTAAATCATTCATGTTAAATATTGTAAAGCATAATGATGTTTTAAATACGATTTACACACTAAAGAGAAAAGTACGTCCTTAAGTAACACAGTAATTCTTATATAGAGATGTATTTTATAGAAATTTTTTAACTGTACAATTTTTAATTCAATGCCAGAAAAGGATATTTAAGTCAAAATATATTTTCCAGTGGAATTGAACGATTCAAATTTCAGTCCAAAATTACATTTTAAAATAAAATAATTCTTTTATTATTTGTATATAATTTTTACCTGTCTATGATAAGATTTTTGCAGAATAAAAATTAAACTGGTGAGCTACAAAAATTAGATTCTTGTTTGGGTTTGCATAAATTATATAATATTGATTCCGCCCCTTTTGAAGTAGCTTCACTTTGTATTTCCTTCAAGGATTTTTCAGAACGAAATAGTTTGATAAATTCTTTTAAGATAGATGTATGCAATTCACAAAGCATTTAATAGCTGTATAAAATTATTTCATTTGAAAATATTTGAAGAAATAAGATTAAAAAAATAATAATGCTTCTCGACGTACATCTGAACGGTAATTATGTTCTAAAAATGGGATAGTTTTATTCTACTTTTCTTTCATAGATATAATTGTATTCTTGAGATTTTAAAACGAGTCCAAACTTCTTTCGTACCCCTAGCATTAATCTATAATTATATTCATATTCCATGATTCTCGAGAGTACGTTGCTTTTTCGTACATTTATATTTGTGTGAAATCTTTCAACTTATTCTTTTGTTAATGTAACAAAATCATTAAGAAAAAAAAAATGAAAATGAGATTGTAAAATGTACACTTATTTTAAAGCAACTTAACTGTTTTTTTTTATTATTATTATTTAAAACTTCTGTGCGTTCTCCTTCAAAGCTGTATAGTGAGGATTTTTGTGATTTTATAAATTTTCTGATTGACGTTTCTCAGTCAGTCAGTTTCAATTATTCTTCGTAGATTTTTAATTCACAAACCGTTTTAAATAAGGGTTGACCAAAATGATTACATTTATTTCACTTTCCGATATATATATGAAAATATCAATTAAATACCAATTTTTTTAAAAAATTTCACTAACCGTAATATTATACGCAAGACTGATAAGAAAGCTTGGATCTTATCTACAAAATTCAGCTCTATCATTTTTTTATACCTTGTATTTAAATTTCAACTTCTTTTTCCATTATTTTAACCACCAATAGTGGTTTTTACCACGACTATTCCAATCGCAAAAGAAACTGGCATTTTTACATACTATTTTGCTAACCTAATAATACGGCTAAAATTTTTAAATTTTCATAAATTTACAACTTTAAATTGTTGATACTTCATTTGAATGAGACAAGAAAAAAAACCATTTTTGTTTTGTTTTACTTTTTAAAACATGATTGAAATAAAAATGTTAATATTTTGGAACTAAAAATCATTTAAATTTCAGTTCCTAAAATATTATTAAATAGAGAGAGATCAAAATTTATGTCAGAAGAAAAAAATATATATTATTTCAGGAACATTTATCCAGTTTACAAAAGAATACGCGAGAAAAATACACAAGAAATTTCTTTGTTTGTATCTCGAGTGACTGCTACTTCTATATGAAGCAATCTTTGAAACAAGATCTTAAAATATAAGCCTTTTCTACTGAAACATTTAACCTGCTGGTATGGTGAGGAAATTTGGAGAGGGAAATGCCAATTCAGCCAAATTTTTTTCTGACTATGCCTGATAATGATTTGTATATAAAGAAAACTAAATTATATACTTTCAGATAATTTGTAAGGCAGAAAAAATTATAGGAAATAAATCATTGTATAAAATTTTTTGTTAAATAATTAAATTCATCTAGCCAAATTACAATTTAATATATTCATTCGGATTGTTACAACGAATAACAGTTTGATAACTTTCTTGGCTCTTTATAATCATGGCATCTGAAGAAAAAAATATCTTTGCAATTTAAAGAATTACATTTGTAACAGATTTGTAATTTAAATGGTATATGATTTAAATTAACTTCGTATTTATTGTGCTAATAATTAGGTATTTTAATCTTTTTCTTTCAGTTTTTCTAGTATTTTGTGTACAATAGATTGAATATAATTAATATATTTTTCTAACCGAAAAAGTATTTAAAAGAACAAATTTTTATAGCACTTTATAGCAATGTAGAACCTTAGGTCAGAATATTGTTTAGCAGATAGACATTTATAAGATCTGAAATCGTTATATAAGAGGCTGTACTTTTTCTAAAATCGATCTTAATATCATTTATTTTTAAGTTTAAGGAAAGAATCACACATTTTTTGAAAAAATTTAAATGCATAAGCTTAAAAGGAATTTAAAACAATTATGAAAAAAAAAAACTATAAATTCTTTTTTTAAAGAAAAAGAAAAAAAGAAATGGTGTCCAGTATTTTCCTTTCTTCTTCCTTTTTTACTGGTGCAATAAAGCGCATTTTCTCTTAAGCGCCATAATGAAGTTAGAAAAATTGAGCATACATTTGGATGTGCTATGCCGTTTGGATAATTGCTATCTAACATTTAATACAGACTTTCAATTTGAAGCCAAGATTACAAGCTAAATTTCATTTATTTAGCGTGATGTTTGCGAGTTCTTATAATCAAATGTTTACGAATATATAGAATGACAGGTTGTCAATCCTTTTATGGATTGGTTCAAAATTTGATAGAGAGGAACAATTCTAAAAGGAGAATCGCAATAATTGTCATCTCGTTCTTGATGTTTGAGATACCGTATTTGCATTCACTCAAGTTTAGTTACATTAATTTTCCGTTTTGAAGCAACAATAGGGCTATTTTGGGACGGACCTCGACATTTTGAACTACGGTCAGGTGACAAGGACGAAACCTGAGCTAGCACTCCCCTTCTCCAAATTTCTACACAAGACCACACCAAAGGGAGAACGTTTGGCCTCGACGGATTTAATGTACATGGCGGTTCTTTGGTGGAAAAGGGCCTCGAACCCGCAACCCTTCGGTTACGAAGCCGAGACCTTACCACCAGGCCACAGCGGCTTGCATTCACGCAAATGGACAAATATGGGAAAAAAATAATTTTGACGGATTTTGACCGAAACATGATTGAACTATACAATAATGGTGTAAAGCTTCATATAAGATATAGTCATTCTGCTTTTTTTCATTTACAAGTTGTGTGGAAAGAAAACAATTGACAAATATTATAATTTCAAGAAATACAGTTTCGATCATATGTAAGTCTAAAACGTAAAAATTTTTCTAAATTTCGAGATTGAAATTTTCCAAGATTATAATTTATCTTTTTCGTATGGAAATAATGGAAATGATATGTATATATACTTTGTTCCTCACACCTTAAATATTTCATATGCATAAAGTTAATGCAAACTAAAAATTAAAAAATATATTAAACATTGAATAATTTAGTGCACACATTTTTGATAAAAACATATTCTTTGGAATGGTAAAAATATATTCCACTCTTTATTGATTTTATTTTATCGCAACCTTTCATTTGTCCACTTGCTACTGCATCGCGAAGTTCAAACGCGTTCGTAGCTTCTAAAAGTAATCATTTCTTCACTGCAATATTTTCCCTTAAATACTCATTTATTATTTGAACGTGATAAATTCTCAATATGTACATGGGAAATTGAGATAAGAAAATTATTACTTTTAGTATTATCATCACACATTTAGAAACCAGTAGGGATGGTCTTCACGAAACTTTCTTGCATACTCCCCTTTTTGTGTTTTCAAATACTTTGCTTGGCATTAGTTAACAATAGTGAAATATAGATCATACCTTGAATCCAGCTTTTCCTCTAAATCTAACATGAGAATATATATTTTGGAAGTATTTCCTCCAATTAGTTGCAACGTAAGTTTGACTCAGAGTTGCAGTGATCATAATATCATAGTTTTGATTTCGTTGGTATTTTTTCATTGCGTTTATAAATTATTGTATTTACATGCATGCAGAGGTACAGAATGGTAGACTTTTAACTCTTCGAAAAACTTAGGACAAAATTTAGCAGGATCTGTAATTTATTATCAAATTTGTGAACCAAATTTTCTCTATTAATTTTTTTAAGATGTCTAGTATTCGAATATCCATGCAGATTTCCTCTGGGTGGACTTTATTTAAAATTCAATAGAAATATGAAAATTTGATCTTAAATTCCATATGTCAAGTTTCCTCCGTTTAGTTAAAAGCATCTTGTAATTGCCATATTAAGAGAGGAATAAAAAAGAAAACGTCAAAAAAAAAATGCAAAAGAGTTATAAGCCGCAGAACCTCAACGATATATACATGATAAATCTTTTTATTATCTTAATTTCCATGCTTAAATCAATTTCGATTAGAATTTAGTTTTCTTTTGAATGTACCAAAGATCAGGGGTGGCGAATATTTATGGATCATTTTTATAAAGAAATGTTTAATGAGGTATAAAAGTGCCTTCAAACAATTTTGACTTGTGATTATTATGAAAGTAATAAAACTAAATGCTAAAAACTCTTTATTTATGACGAAAGAATGTTTTTTGCATTCTATAGTAGTAAAGGTTTTAGTTATAGAGGTAATTCAAATTAAGATAACGTTAATGTGAGTTCTATTGTTGCAGATTAGTTTAATATAACAACTTACATTATGTCTGCAAGTTGTTACTTTTAGTAGAGTGCATGCTGAATTGGTGTCGTCTGCCGAACGGTTTCTAAGCGAGTCTTTGATGTTATTCACCTCTGAAAATAATGAATTCGAAGGCATAGATGGAAATATGTTTAGCACGAGCCAGCTTCTTCAAACTATTAAATTTTTGAATCGAATCTTTCAACCATCTTTCCAAAATTACACTACTATCATTTTTACTTTTGTTACTAGTTAACATCTTTGTTTCAATCAATTCCAACTTTTTCCTCGTGTCAATAAATTTTTAAATCCATATTGAACTAGACTGAAAGTCAATTAGTTGTATTTCAAATTCTTCAATTTTCAGCCAATCAAATAGGTACAAATTCAGTTTATCAAATGAAGTCACATGCAAGCTCTTTTACAATCGGTGGCGTGTCCAAAATATTGTGTCGTGTGCCATTAATGGCACGTGCGCCACTTGTTAGCCATTCCTACCATTGATCCCAAATTCGGATTGGTACTGCCACCCCTCGTCCAGAGGTGTCTAGAGTCTTGGAAGGGGGATGTAGTGAATTTTAAGGCAAATGGAGAGCGTTAAGGTAGCCAAAGGGGGCCTAACCATAACCTATTTAGGAAGTATTTAAATGATGACAAGTCTGAACTAGTAGAATAGCATAGTTACTTCGGTTATATAGCAGCCAAAAAATGTTATCTGAGTTAAAAGATTACATGAAGAGAATAATTTAAAATAATGACTCAATAGGAGATACAATGCTCTGCAGTAAAATAGGACAAAGTATGAGAAATAAGAAGAATTTGGAAATGAAAATTAGTTATTTAATAGCTTAATTGTTAATTTTTCTAGAAGTTTCACAAATACTTTATTTAAAAATCTAAAATTTTTCTACCATTGTTATCACAAAAATAAACATTAAAAACTGAAATCACACACACACCTATATATTCATAAGTGGTGATAGAATAGATTGATCAAATTTAGAAGAATTTATATAACATCCATGACAAAGAGCTGAAAATAGAATTTGGAAATGGTTCTGGTTTGTGGACAAGAGTTCTATTTAATTTCCCTTCTTTACATTGATTAAGTATTAGTTTTATCTAATAGTTTTTTTTATTGTCTAAGAATAGAAAAAGGATAAATTTTCTTAAAGTTTTAAATGTTTTATATTTGAATTAATAATCAGTTCTTATTTGGTTAAACGGTTAAGTTAATAAATTTTAAAAGCTTCTTCATCAGCCATCGTATATGAGTCGATTTCGGGAATCGTATGATTTCATTTTTAAGTTTAAGATAGTTTGAAACCGTTTACTTAGCTACGTTCGTAATGGCACAAATTAAATATGATGGGGTTAAATACTTTCCCGTTATCATTATAACGAACTTTGGACAGGAGGAATTGGTTAGTGTGCTATTTTCCGCATTAGGCTACAATGTCATGCACCATCCCAAAATAGTCTTTAAAATTAGGCTAAAATCATAAGAAACCTTGTAATTTATCTTATAAGACGCGCTATTAACATTTAACAATGGCTTAATCTTTGATAAAAGGCCAGTCTACATTATGCAAGTTTTTAATTAAGAAGCAATAAATCTTTTGCCCATTCAGGTAAAATGACGACGAAATTTCAACAGAGATGCAGAAGGGAGGAATCAAAGCCTTTCCTTCTATGCAGGATTTAACGAGTTCATGTCCAACAAAAAACAGTCCTATCATGGCATCCTCCATCTTCCAGTAAGGGTTAATTCCGTTACAGTTATGTTGCTAACTATACCGGAAATTATTCCTTCGTCCACAGGAGAGAAAAAGAAGCAGGGATAATTCTGCTCCGAAGCACTCTTCCGGGTAGGGTTCCTTCCCTTAACACAAAGCGAAGACGGATCTACCATTATTCAAATCTTGTCCCGCTTCTTTTTTTACCGAGGGTGGTGTCTCTCTCCCCCCAAGTTCGTGTTCCAGATTTAGACCCCCTTGAAGAAGTGTGCCCACTTCCACCTTCTTTGACAACCACATGCTTCGTTCTTTTTTGGGGGGAGACATAGTTTATTTTGCGATTCTCTTAGACCGAAAAAGACTTAACTCTGCAACTCTAGATCCGCAATGTGCACGAGCACCTAGACAAAAGGACTTGCATAGGTGCTCCACTTCTGCAATAAAAGCGCTGGTTTTTTTTATAGGGGGAGTTGGAAGGCGCGACGTCTTGGTGGCATATGCGGAACTCCTCGTGCACGTGCACCATGGTGGGTGTAGGTAGGCGAAGAACGGCACGCTTACAGAAATAGATGTAAAAAAAACACCACTCTTTGCATTTGTAGGTGCGGAATATCGGAAATTATAGATGCCCCCCACCCTCCCTCAATCCCAAATGAGGGGAGGACCAGGTGTTCGCCCCTGAAAGAATGTTGCAGCACGCGTGGCTGGCGATTAACCTGAAAAATTGCGTACCTCCACCATTCTGGAGCATTATATGAGAGGATGTATATGAATGGAATATTATTCGATGATATCTCGACCAGCCACCCTCTCTCGTGGGTGCAATGCCTGCGGAGGGAGGGAAGTGGTAAGAAGTGTGGCGGCGGATGGACCTAAAAACCTACCCTAGCTGCAAGAAAGCGAAAGAAATTATGTATTAGAAACTTCTTATAACTTTTTTTTCTTTGTCACGAAAAGGTGTTGAAACACTTTTTTTGATCATTGATTATAAGAGTAAGAATTGAGGCTATAAGCTACGTGCTGACGTCCTTGGACTAGGTTAGAGAGAAGGAAACCACTATCTCAAGATGAACCACACTAACTAATGAGTAATCTTTATAAAATCACAAAGAATCCTTAATTAGCTGAATCAGACCCAACTTAAAAAATATACCCTCATTAATTTTATATAGCTTGGATTTTTTTATAGTAATTGGTTGCCCACATGGGAACTTTTACAAACATTTACTATTTAATACAAAACCAATAGTAGTGGCCACCAAAAACTTTCTCTAATTCAGTCTAATAAAGGTTTTATCCAAGATTTGCTTAGCATTAGTGTATAATAGTTGGGAAATATTAGTCTTTGGAGTGAATTTGGTATTTTAATATAAATTTTCGTGTCATCTTTGCCGAGTTAATTGATGATTAATTTCTAGTATGCGGGTAATAGCATCCAAAAATTGAATTGTGTTTTAAACAATTTTTTTCCAGCCGATTTAAATAAAAACTTGATGCACAACTGCATTTTTAGTCACGAAATCACATATCAAATTTGATATGTTTAAGTTATTACCTCTTTGAGCTATCGCAATTTCTAAAAGTACAGATTAAAAGACAGTCAATCCCTTGTAGGATTTCAATCAAAATTTGACACATATCTAGATCAATAAATTAATTGATATCAATTGATTTATTAATAGTTTTCAAAATTAATTGTTTTAGGTTATTTGTTAATAAAATCTTATAGTACTCACCACTTCATACCATTTCGCGGTAAATCAAAACAAAAATTATTTAGTATGCAGAAATTACTGCCATATCAAAAATTAAAATTCACCGAATTCCAGTTCCTATTTTGATGTATTCTGATGATGAGGTGTGCCCAAAGTGGCGTTACACCGGTGAAAAGCTTACAATTACAATTAAAAAAATAGAATTTGAATAGCTATCAAAAGACTCGCTATTCAAATATAATTTTCCCATGTACGTGTGCAAGATACGAAAGAAGCTAAAGGTAGCGCCAAAAAAAAAAAAAATAAATAAATAAATAAAAGCAAAGAGAGAAAGAAAATAAAAGCATAGAGGGAAAGACAAACAAATAATAAGAAAAATAATAATAATTAAAATTAAAAATATAAATAAATTAAAAATATAAATAAATTAAAAATATAAATAAATTAAAAATATAAATAAATTAAAAATATAAATAAATATAAAAATATAAATAAAGAATAGTCCATTGTCTGGAACAAACAGCTACAGTTACAGTTTGTAGCTGAAATTGAAATTGATTGGAGAAAAACTGTGGACAGATTGCAGCTCTTTCTGCAATTTTTCAAACAAAATATTGTCCACTTTTAGCAGTGCTTGAATTTCTCTGCGCAAACTTTGAAGAAAGGCAAATAATAAAGTCTATTTAAAGTCTGAAACTGGTGAAAAACATTTACACATTTCCAGTTCCTATAAATACACCTTTAAAAAAATTCGAAATATTCGAGATTTAAAAAAAAATATTATAAATTCTTATCGATTTACATATTTTTATCGTGTGCAACTGAATAATTTTTCAGACAAATGCTTTTATTGCTCAAAGATATGATAAACCTCATATTTATCTGAAGTTAGTTTATTACTTTCTTCCAAATGTAAACCGTCACTGGTCATCATGAATAATGAATCTAAAACTATGCTCGTTAGTGAGAGAAAACCATGTGGCGGAAGAGAGAGACTTCTGTTTAATCTTTCTTCTTTAGATAACTTTCCAACAACAACAACAAAATGAGACTTCTGTAGGAGGAAACTATTTGCCTCTCCATCGGCATTGACCGAGACATTTTTGGCGGTCAAGCGTTCACTCTCTTGTTGAAGGGACAACTGCTGGTCGAATGTTTTTAAATCGAGACTTTGCACTTTCGATTAATGATCTGAGGAAATATAGAAAAAAAGTAATTTTAAAATTCTTTTTAAAAGGGAAAGGAAAAAGTCATGTAAAAGAAGAGAAAAAAGCCAGAGACATTAGAAAAAGATATTTAAAAATTTCTTTTAAATGAGAAGAGGAAAAATAATTCAATCAATGCTCTTCTGAGAAAAGATAAATAATAGTATCATTCCTTTCCTTCAAACTTTAGCTGAATGACATGACGTTCCTTCCAATTAAAATGTTTTCATACCTAATTTTAGTTTGATTATTATTTATCGTAATTTTATTCCTAAACTTTCTCTCTCCAATAATCCAACAAAGGGCTGATCCCAATTTCCTCTCAGAAATGTCTACAGTAACGTTTTATGGTATTAATTAATATATCGTTTAATTTTTCATGCATATTGTAGGTAAAATATCACCTGATTTTCATAGTTAAATTTATTAACTAGAACAATTTTATTGTTGCGCATTTAGAATTTTCAATTACAACTATTAATTTTAGTAAAAGGAAATGTATAATCAGATTAAAAAAACATTATTCGTCATTATTATATTTATTATCAATTGCAAGCAATTGGCAAACTTTATGCTTAAAGGCATGTCTTTGGTAGGGTTTGTCGGTTTTTTTTTTCAAACCCGGTTTCTTAAGTAAATTTGTCACATTCGAAAACCGGCTTTTAAAGTAAGAAAAACGGTTTTCCAAAGCCCGTGGATACTGTAATTCTTCAATAATAATAATAATAAATAAACAAATAAAAAAGAATTTTATTTATTGGATCGATTTGTCTAGCAGTTGAGGATAATGAGATGAGACTTTATTAACAAGTGAATGTATATTTGAATTTCTGTTAAATGAACTAAAAAATTTTAACACTGAAATAAATTTTAAACAGTTATATGCTTTAGAAGAACGAATTGATAAAAAAGAAAACAAGTAGAATTAGCAACACTTTTTCTGTGTTTGCATATTCCACAAAACAGTTCCAGTTCAGCGAAGAAATCTAATATACTTTCTTTAGCTTCAAAAATTAAAATTATTAAATTACCTGGAAAGATATTGTCTAGAATATTTCCAAAGTCTTATGTGGAAATCGATTATGATGAAGAGAAAATTGAAGAAACTTTTAATCAAAGTTATGCTTTTTTAAAAGAAGTCATTGAAAAATCAATTCATAAGTTTCTTAAATACCCTGATGAAAAACTTACAAATCTATAGACACTGAAAGTTGGATATTCGTTATTTGAGGCAACGAATAAAAGAACAAAATTTAAATTTGTTATTTGCTGCCATGAAAAGTATATAAGTACCTGTTGAATGAGTATTTTGAATTTCAGACATTAAAAAAAAAATTTCATTTACTTGGTTTTATTCAAGCTTTTAATCTTTACTGTAAATTCATTCAAGCTAAGTAAATAAAAGTTTAATATAAAGTTAAAGTATTTTCCAACCCATATTCTTCCTTTTTTATTATTATATACACTTTTTGAATGGCAAGATAAGGTACGAATTTACTTAAAATTCTAATCTAAGTAAATGTAAATTACAGAATTGAGGAAAATGAGAAAAAAATTGTGTATCTTTTTAAAATTTAACAGAAAAGTATAGAAATTAGAAATATTTTTATTAAAGTTTTGTTATTTAATTAAAATGTTTAGTTTAAGAAAATAAAATAAAATTTACCTTGAATGGGAGCATTTGCAGTCCTCTTGAAGAAATATCTATTAGATATTTTTGTTTCGTTAAACAAAACGTTATTTTGTTTTCGAATTCGTTTAAAAAAATAATAAAATAAAACTGTGGAATCTATAAGCAATTGGCAAAAGATTGTATCAAGAATTAGGAGATAAAAAGTGATCGTTTTCATTTCTAACACATTAAAAAAAAACTAAATATCGTTTGCAATTTATCATCTGCGTTTTAAACAGATGTGAAAAATTTAATTATCGCTTGCAATCCTTTTTTTTAAATAAATACAGAAAATAAAAGTTTATTATAAAAATTTAAAAAAAATTATCAACTGATATTTCAATTACATTTGAAGAAAAAAACCTACCCACTGTTTTTATTAATTCATATTAGAATTATTCGTTGCGCATTTAAATATTTCTGTTACAACTATTAATTAGATTAAAAGATATTAACTGCTTTCCATTGGCAAACTCTAACCTTAACCGCATGTCAATGGCAAACATAATGAATAGAAAAACGTGATATCTTTGATGGTCTTTTTTAGCAATTATTCGTTATTGGTTAATAAAAAAACTAGAGCTAAAAGCCATAACGGTTGTCTATTATTATTGCAATATTTTTTAATATAGCACATTCTCGATAATGTCGCAGCTTCAGGAATTTTTTATTTGATCATTTTTACATAATGTTGTCATTAAATATTTAGTTAATTTTAATTAAGCCTTTAATCTGCATTCCATGCGCATTTTAAACAATTTCTAACAATGTAAAGGAAAGGAAGATAAATGTTTTATTTCATTTTCTTTTCAAAATATAATTTTTGATGTTATGAGCTGTCAATATTGGGTATTTAAAAACCCTTTTTTTAGTGCCTGACTTCTCAGCAGTAGCAGATATCGAAAAATTTTAAATACAAAAGATGTTCATCTTGTTGAGGCCCTAATTTTATTACTTTGGTCAATTTAATATTAAGAAAATTACAGTGAAATGAAAATTTCAAAATTTCAACCGCCACTAATTCCATCACCTTTGGTCCCATTTACGAACTCGTCCGAGAATTTTACTTTTCAATCAAAATAACTTTAAAAAACTTATATATATATACACACACTGAAGTGACAAAAGTCATGGGATGACTGTTAATATCGTGTCGGTCCTCCTTTTACCCGGTAAAGTGCAACAACTCGACGTGTCATGGAGTCCACAAGTCGTTGGAAGTCCTCTGCAAGAATATTGAGCCATGCTGTCTGTATAGACGTCCATGATTGTGAAAGTGTGGATAGTGCAGGAGTTTGGGCACGAATGGACCTTTCGATGATGTTCCATAAATGCTCAATGGGATTCATATCGGGCGATCTAGGTGGCCAGATCATGCGCTGGAATTGTCCGAAATGTTCTTCAAATCAATCGCGAACAGTTCTGGCCCGGTGACATGGCGCATTGTCATCCATAAAAATCCCATCGTTATGTGGGTACGTGAAGTCCATGAATTTCTGCAAGTGATCCGCAAGCAGCTGAACATAACCATTTCCTGTCAATGATCGGTTCAGTTGCACCAGAGGACCGAGTCCATGCCATGTAAAAACAGCCCACACCATTATGCAGCCACTACCAGCTTGAACAGTGCCTTGCTGACAGTTTGGGTCCATGGCTTCGTGGGGTCTGCGCCACACTCGAACTCTACCATCAACTGGTAACAACTGAAATCGTGACTCATCTGACCATGCCACGCTTTACCACTGGTCTAGGGACCAGTCGATATGCTCACGAGCCCAGGAGAGTCGCTGCAGACGATGTCGTGCTGTCAGTAAAGGCACTCGAGTCGGTCTTCTGCTGTCATAGACCAAGGAAGACAAATTTCGCCGCACAGTCCTATTGGACACGTCCCTCGTACGTCCCACATTGATTCCTGCAGTTATTTGACGAAGTGTTGCGTGTCTATTAACATTGACCATTCTCCACAGACGTCGGCGTTCTCGGTCGTTAAGTGCAGGTGGTCGCCCACTGCGCTGTCCATGATGGGATGTGATGCCTGAAATTTCATACTCTCGGCACACTCTTGATACTGTGGATCTCGGAATGTTGAATTCACTAACGATATCCGCAATGGAATGACCCATGCGTCTAGCTCCAACTAACATTCCACGTTCAAAGTCTGTTAATTCTCTTCGTGCCGCCATAAATCACGAAACATCTGTTCACATGAATAACTTGAACACAAATGAAAGCTCTGGAAAACGAACTGCGCATTTATACTTTTTCGCTGCGTAACTACTACCATCTGTATATTTGCATATTGCTATCCCATGACTTTTGTCATTTCAGTGTATATTGAATATGCTAACTTGAACACATTTCGCATGATAACTTACAGATATGATAACGTCTACAGAAGATATCATTTAAAAAAAAAATTATTACTTTATTTATTACTTCTTTACTTAACAAAAGTTTTGTTAAAATTTAAAGATCTTTTACTTTAAATCAATCTTGTTTGATTTTTTTTTTAATCGCTTTAGCTACATCTACGAAGTCATTGCAAGTGTTCGAAAGTAAAACAGATGCTGTAGCGGTTGTTTTTGGAGCGTTCATAATTCGGGGGGGGGGAGCGAAGAGAAACCCTCGGTGGTCGGTATCATTGAAAATAGTGGGTGAAATCATTGGAAACTAAGACTGCAAACGGAGGGGGAGAAACACTTTTTTTTTTTGATTTTCTTTTCGATCGAAACGAACATCGCTTTTGCAATCCCACAGTGACAGTTACATATTGCATTGACGATATTTTTCTGCAAGGTTTTTAAACACTCGACCAAGAACTCTAATGTAACCTTCATAGATCCGTGGGGGGATGCTGTAGGGGTGAGAAGGGGGGGTGGAGTTGGTTTTTAAGTGATCTTAAATCTTGTTTCCTCTCACTTTGAAAAAGTGAAGTGGTATTTAGGGGCACTACGCTCTAAGTGGGCCCAGTTCGAAGCAATAAAATAAAAAAATCTTTTTTTTATGGCAATGTCATCTTACTGGGCGAGAGGAATCCTTAAATGTGAAAGAAAAATGGGAGTCAGATTTTCTGACTTCAGAGTCATTTTGCACCAAGTTTTCTTCTTCTTTCTATCGTTATTTATCTTTTTTCTTCTCTTTATCTTTGATGTTCTATTGTTTCTTTTAAGTGAAAGACAAAGTGGTTTTCGATAACTTTCTGTAGCATGAAGGGATGTGTCTTGGATTGGTTTGAAAGTTTTATACCAATTTTTTTTTGTTCTAAATTTTTTTTCACCCTCAAATCTTTTTCTTTTGTTTCGGGAAAAAGGGTTGCACTTTAATGTCGCCTCACAGATGGCTTTATTAATTGCCACTTCACTGAAAATGAAACGGCGGGAAAAGCCTTTTTTTTTTAATCTTTGGAACGAGAACACATATTTCTTTGCTTTTTGAAGTGTTTAAGGGAAAATTTACGGTCGCCAGATTTCTTCTAATTTCTTTTTCACAATCCTCTTCACATTTTCACCAGTGAATGAGCTCTGAAGGGGCAAACATCTGAGTATCGCCAATGAAGAACCGTTTTTTTCCTTTTTCGCTATCGACTTACTTAATGAAAAGGAGTTTCAGACATTCAATAGCGAAAGAATTAATTTAGCCGCGAGTCTCCTTTCGCACCTGCATGTGACAGGATATGGTTTCAGGTGGCCTTTCACTCGTTGAGGTTTCAAAAAGAAATAATTCATCACTTTTACATATATATAAAGATGGTAATGCTTTCTAGCAGCATTTTTTTTTTTCAATTAAGTTCGCGTTGTAAAAATCGTTATTTACAAAATTGGTATTCTAAGTCAGATCGTTGGACCTAGAATTACTAAGGCATACTTTGGCATAGGCATAGGCATACTTTAAGGTATCCGACTACGTTCGAAGAAAAAAAAATTTAAAAATGGAATTTTAAAATTTTTTAACTACCATTTAACTACCATAATTGACAATACATGTAAAACTACCGTTTTTACATGTATTGCCAATTATGATACAAAATACTATAAATGCAACAAAATTATTTAAAAATATTATGTATTTTTAGAAATAGGAAAATGTGCTGTAAATTTTAATGAATGATGATGATGTACACAAAAATGTACACAAAATTTTATTGCAATGTAGCAATCCTATTTTTTTTCGTACACAATTTATAGAATACAATGATGGATGAAATGAACCAAAATCTAAGAAAAGATATCAGACTACGTTCGAAGAAAAAAAAATTGAAAAATTGATATGTTAAAAAACTATTTAAAACTATTGTTTTTAGATGTGTTGTCAATTATGATACAAAATACAATAAATGCAACAAAATTATTTGAAAACACAACATATTTTGGGAAATAGGAAATGTGTTGTAAATTTCAATGAAATTTAACAAAACGGTTAACACTCTATACAAAAATGGGGTGCAGCAATCCTATTTTTCTTTGCACACAGGTTATGGAATACAATGCTGAATGAATGAACCAAAATCTAAGAAACACACTGAGATGCAAAGACGTTAGGGGTAAAAATATACATATATATGTATTTTTTCCATAAATTTAAAATTTAAATTTTTCTAAAAACACTTATAAATGGAAAAGTATTTCACCAACAAAAAAAACCTTTTGGTTTATTTCATTGCCCACATTATTTATAACACACGCTGAAATTTTTATGTAAATGCCTGTATTAGTTTTGAGATATCCTGTTAACGGTGGAGAATTTTTAAGAAAATGAAAGCTTTGAGAAAATTGAAGTGAAAGACAAATTTTAGTTGAAGAATGATGTGACCCGGGATGATAGGTCAGGTCTTTCTTTTCCCCGAAAAGGTAAACTGTTTTGGAAAAAGGAAAGTCTGAATTACAAGAAATAAAAATTTTAAAAAATTCACCAATGTGACCGATAAACGGTGTTTTTGACGTAATCGGATTCCTTAAAAGGTGGGGTAACTAATAAATCTCAAAGCGGGGTTTTTAATACATTTATTAATATTTTATCTAATTAAAATTAGACTACAAAATATTGATATTTTCCCATCATAATTTCAAATATTAGATTGCTCAGAGAGTATTTTTTTTACAGCTGAAGACTTGCATTTTATTTTTAACAGCAGAGTTCGTAGTGAGTTCGAACCCCACCGGCCGAAGACTCTTCGCGAGTGTAGTGACTGGCGCGCGTATAAATTGGTGCATTTTAAATATGAATACACATAATCAGTTATTAAAACATGTCACTGTATACGTTAAATGCATTTTTCTCAAAATTAATTTTTATTTATTTTTGTTCAGATCAAATCAAGTAACTAGGCCGGGTTTTAGTTTAGTTTTAGTTATTTTAACGTCCCGTTTAGTTTTAGTTATTTTAACTAAGCCGGGATAGCCTGGTTGGTAGGGCTTTGGAGTCGTGTCCATAGGTTGCGAGTTCGGACCCTTCAGCCGAAAATTCCTCGCGTGTGACAGTGACTAGAGCGAGTATAAATCGGTCTTGGTCACTAAGTCCTGCATGTCGAGAGTAATACCATGGAGGGTGCTGGTTCAGAGGTTCTCCGATTCAGGTCTAAATTACGATCCTTGGCCGAGGGGATGAAATGCACGTGTGATAGTAGCTGAATTGTAATTTTGACTCTAGTTGCTGCTACTGTAGAAGAAGAAGGCGCCCACTCGGCTTAAAACGTTGACAAATGACTGTCAGCGAGAGTGTAAAGTGCCATAAGTCACAACAACACAGCACAGCAGAATTTAAATTTGAACCTCATAATCATTACACATTTTGAAGGCTGATATAACAAAGCTTGTTTGTGAAAAAGTTCGATAGATAGCACGAAATAATGTCTAGTTGATCCCCTTTCAAATATACAAAGCGAAAATACTTTATTTTTTTACTACCTCAAAGTTATAAATGCAGTTCAAGCAAGAAAAAAATTATCCGATGTGTATGGAGAAAATGCATCAAAAGAACGCCAGTGTCAAACATTGTTTGCAAAATTTCGATATTGAAGATGCGACACGTTCTGTAAGGCCAGTTGAAACAGACGAAAACACAATAAAAGTATTAACTGATGCAAACTGACAAATAACAACTCGTGAGATCACCGAGAGATTAAAGTTATTGAATTTGAGAGTTCACGATTGCCTTCGTTTGAAACGCCGGGATTTAATCTCAAAAATCGACATATGGCTTCCTCATGTGTTAACTTTCATTCGAGCAGTGGGCAGACGGGCTACCTCGGAACTCAAAATTTGAAATAAATCTTCGAATTCGGTTCAATCACAGTATACCCAAATTTCATCCATCAAGCTCAAAGCGGTTTTTCAGTGTCTTCCGCACAGATGAACATACGGTCATTTCGCAAAAAATGTGTTTAGCTAACTAGAAGAGGTCTGGAATGCGGAAATCCTTCAAAATCTCGAGATTGTAATTTTTTAATGATTGTCTGTATCTCTCATATTACGCTTGGCGTCATAAAAATTCCAGCCATTAAATATTCTATTCGGGACGTTTGATTACAGCTCTTGACTTAATTCTAAGGTAAAAAGGTTACGTACATTTAACGTATTTTATGCACTTTTAATGTGTCGAATTGAATATGTAATGTAAAATGTAATTCTTTTTTTCTGCATTGATATGAGTTTTTTCTAAAGGGATCTTTTTTATTTTCGAATACAGTTTGACGGTTTTTTAGACGACTCGGTTTTATAAGTAACTTTGTCACATTCGGAAACTGGTTATTAAAGAAAGGAAAACGGTTTTCTGCAATATCTATAAACATATTTTAATTTTCATACTGATTTCTCTTCCTTTTTATTTTATACCATCCGCCTTTGGCGACCAGCTGGTTCACCATGAGTAATGCGTTCTAAAATTTTCAATTAAATCACATATTCATTAGCCTTGAAGTAATTCCGGGCATTCATTGGCTTGAAATTAAAATTTTATTTAAGATGATGGACGGAAAGTTCTAAAAGAACACGTTTTTCTAATAATATTCTTTAATTTTATTAATCAGTCAGTTTTAATGATTGATTTAGAAGACTGTATGATGTGGCAAATTTTATTTAAAATATGAATAAAAATATTTTGTAAAATATGGCTCACAGAGCAAAGTATGAAGAAATCTAAAACTCATTATTCATAAATGCATTATATTAAAAATGTTTTTTTCGGTGATGTTGCCAAAATTTTAAATGTGTTTTTTTAAGAAAGCGAAAAAGGGAAAAAATAATTAAATAAATGATTTAGATGTTGCAAACTATTATAGAAACCTTGGCTTTGCATTCATTTTTTTAGAAAGAAACTATCACATTGTATAATGGAAAAAAATTATTGAATTAATGATACAGATATTGCAAACGATTATAGAAATATGCCATTAAATCGGGATTCCAATGCATATCCTGTCTTAATTCAATCAGGTTTACCGTAAATAAAGAAGATTTGTTGAATTACTTATTTAGATATTGCAAACGATCATAGAATCCTTTGCTTTGCATTTGTTTTTTTAGAAAATATCACATTTTATATTTCTTTTATTTTATCCAGTCACGTGTTGAAAGTTGCACTTCTTCCGATTTAATTTGCGATGATCGTTTTTTTTTTTTATTTGAACTGCAGTCATTGTTTTCTTTTATTTTATAAAGTCACGTGCTAAAAAAAACATAGTCAAAATATTTCTTTAAAAATTCGTTAAAAATAGAAGCTTAAGTTATACATTAAAACACTGATACCATTAGAAAGCTAATTTTTTAATCTTTAAATTGATATAAAAATCATGTTTGTGCGATACTAGTTTCGGAAGTTATAACGTAAAAATGTTGAAATTTAACTTAAATTTTAATTAATTCAAATTCTAATTAAAAATTCGAAAAAATCGCTCCAAGGTGCACATTCCCAACCTCCAAGATATACATGTACTAAATTTGGTAGCTGTAGGTTCAACGGTCTGGCCTGCAGAGCGTCAACACAAACACATTGAGCTTTATTATAAGTACAGATATAGATAGGTAAATTAAATAAAATGTTTTCCCCTATTCTATTTTTTTTAACAAAAATTCGAAAACTGGTTTTGAAGTCAGTTTTTTTTTTTTTTTTTTTTTTTGGAAATATTGAATTCAAAAATTAGTTTTTAAAAAAGTCGTTTTTTGAATAAAATCCAAAAACAAAGAAATGTATGAATAAATATTAGTGAAACTGAAACATTTACAGCAAAGGAATCAGAATTAAAAAAGAATCCGTCCTGAGGACTTTCTCACGGGTCACCCTCAGACAGGGATTCAAACCAGGGATTTTTTCTGCGAAGGGTCTCACTTTCGTCAAGAAATTAACCCCTCATGACCCGAAAATCCCAGAATATTGAGGTTTTGGATATAAGATTAGTATCATAAAAAAAAACATCAAGTTTTATACAATGATAGGTCAAAAATATTATAGCAAACCAGAAAAACACGAGACCATAAAATCAAATG
>JAPMOQ010008617.1:881810-892622 GCA_026543055.1 Argiope trifasciata | reverse complement strand
AAGTGACAAAAGTCATGGGATAGCAATATGCAAATATACAGATGGCAGTAGTATCGCAGCGAAAAAGTATAAATGCGCAGTTCGTTTTCCAGAGCTTTCATTTGTGTTCAAGTTATTCATGTGAACAGGTTTTTCGTGATTTATGGCGGCACGACGAGAATTAACAGACTTTGAACGTATAATGTTAGTTGGAGCTAGACGCATGGGTCATTCCATTGCGGATATCGTTAGTGAATTCAACATTCCGAGATCCACAGTATCAAGAGTGTGCCGAGAGTATGAAATTTCAGGCATCACATCCCATCATGGACAGCGCAGTGGGCGACCACCTGCACTTAACGACCGAGACCGCCGACGTCTGTGTAGAATGGTCAATGCTAATAAACACGCAACACTTCGTCAAATAACTGCAGGAATCAATGTGGGACGTACGAGGGACGTGTCCGACAGGACTGTGCGGCGAAATTTGTTTTCCTTGGGCTATGACAGCAGAAGACCGACTCGGGTGCCTTTACTGACAGCACGACATCGTCTGCAGCGACTCTCCTGGGCTCGTGAACATATCGACTGGTCCTTAGACCAGTGGAAAACCGTGGCGTGGTCAGATGAGTCACGATTTCAGTTGTTACGTGCTGATCGTAGAGTTCGAGTGTGGCGCAGACCCCACGAAGCCATGGACCCAAACTGTCAGCAAGGCACTGTTCAAGCTGATGGTGGCTGATTAATGGTGTGGGCTGTTTTTACATGGCATGGACTCGGTCCTCTGGTGCAACTGAACCGATCATTGACTGGAAATGGTTATGTTCAGTCGCTTGCAGATCACTTGCAGCCATTCATGGACTTCACGTACCCACACAACGATGGGATTTTTATGGATGACAATGCGCCATGTCACCGGGCCAGAACTGTTCGCGATTGGTTTGAAGAACATTTCGGACAATTCCAGCGCATGATCTGGCCACCTAGATCTCCCGATATGAATCCCATCGAGCACTTATGGGACATCATCGAAAGGTCCGTTCGTGCCCAAACTCCTGCACCATCCACACTTTCACAATTATGGACGTCTATACAAACATCATGGCTCAATATTCCTGCAGAGGACTTCCAACGACTTGTGGACTCCATGACACGTCGAGTTGTTGCACTTCGCCGGGCAAAAGGAGGACCGACACGATATTAACAGTCATCCCATGACTTTTGTCACTTCAGTATATATATATATATGTGTGTGTGTGTGTGTGTGTGTGTGTGTGTGTACAGAGAGAGAGAGAGAGATTTTAGAAGAACATAGAGGAAATATTTTTCCGTATTCTATTTTTTGACAAAAATTCGAAAAGCGGCTTTAACCAGGTTTTTTTTTTCGAAATATGGAATTCGAAAACCGTTTTTCGTATAAACCCTATTTTGAAATGTCCACTAGGGCCGCGGTGGCCTGTTGATGAGGTCTCGGCTGGGGTTACAGGTTCGAGACTCTATTCCGCCGAAAATCCGTCGTGTGAGGGGGTTCTCTTGCACGTTAAATGTGTCAGGCCAAACGTCCTCCCGCTGGTGTGGTATGGAGAGGAAGGGGGCCAGTTCAGGTGTCGTCCTCGTCATCTGATCGTGGCTCAAAATGACGAGGTCTGTCCAAAAAATAGTCCTCGTGTTGCTTTAAACAGGACGTTAATATAACTAAACTAAACTTTCAAATGTCCCATGTCATCAAATGCTTGTTTCTTCATCTTAAGGCCTTATCACAAGGGGAAATTTCGCCAGCACTTTTCCGTTTCTGCCCTCGAAAACCGGTCAAGCAAGTTTCATAATCGAAAACTTTTTCGAACCAGCTGGAAATTGCTGTCGGAAATATTGTCCGCAAACGAAATTCAACCAATCATGTGAATCTTTGAAGTGACGTCACACAAGTGACGTCACTTTCCTTGTCGTTTGCTGACGGAAAGTGCCCAAGATATTTTGCCGTGTGACAAGGCCTTTACTGTGATCCCATCAAGTTTCCAGCATGGTCTCTGGCTAGATCGAGTTATTGCTTGTACACACTACATATATGAGCCAGAAAGTAAAACACAAAGACAACAAAAACGAGAAACACGAGTTAAAAGAATCTGAATCCCTTTTTCAGAAAAAATGAAAAGCGAATCTATTTTTACAGTTACCAAACTTTTACTTTCTTTCCAGCTCTTTAATTTCGCAAAAACATCCTGCGGGAAGGGTTGGACAGTGACTCCAACAATTGCCGAATTAGTTTTCCCCGCTGCAGGCCGCGCAAACAGCAGCCTGCGAAGTTTACGCAGTCGGTGGAGCAAAACAATTAGCCTTGACGTTCGAGGGAAGATTATATTTCCGGTTGTTGAACGTGAGAACAGAAGAATACCGCTCCGTCCTTTCGGTACCCGGCTCTCATTAGTCGTTTTTGCATGCCATCGAGTCGAATGGGGAGGGGAAAAAAATGACTCTCTCACAGGTGGTACGAAAGGCGAAAATCAAGGCCAGAGAGAAGTAACGGGTGAACGAGATTGTTATCTTATTATTATTTTTTTTTCTTTCGGTTATTTGTTTGTTTGCTTAATAACTGCCCCTCCCTATTGATGACTGTAACTTTAAGGTTCGTTGGGAATATATTTTCTTTTATTTGTTTTTTTTTAAATGAAAGAATCACGTGAGATCCAAGTCACGTGACAAGCGTAATCGTAGATACTCATTAATATATGCTTCTGCACTGGGTGGCAGAATTTTGGTGTTTGCATCGTTTTTTTCCCACCTGTCAGATGAAATGGATTCCAAAATAAAACTGGCTCCGTGAGCCTGGCTAAGGTTTAAAGGGTACAAAGCTAAGGTTTATACAAAAACCGACTTTTTTAAAAACCGGTTTTTGAATTCAATATTTCTATAAAAACTGATTTTATAAGGTTTTCGAGAAAAAAAAACAGAATAGAGGAAAATATTTTATTTATTTTAAATAAAATAACACAAAAAAAGAAATCAGTATCAAAATTACAGTATATTTAAAAAATTAAATATTACATATTTATATTACTTGCACAAAATAACGAAAATTTAAAATAATAATAATAATAATAATATTTATTTAATTTCACTAATTTTAATTTCTACAAAGAAAATATAATTTTAAAAAACATGAAATATCTATTGAATAATGATTACTTTAATAAATATTGCCATAAATTGAAAATGCTCGTTCACTAGCTACCGAGTTCGGTTTTATAGTTTTTAGGGTATCAAATAACGAATCTAAGATTTTTTTTTCTTTTATTCGTCACCTCAAATAATGAAAATTCAGCTTTCAGTGTCTTTGGATTTGTAAGTTTTTCTTCAGGGTCTTCAAGAAACTTAAGAATTGATTTTTCCGTGGCATCTTTTTAAACAGCATTACTCTGATGAGTAGATTCTTCGATTTGCTCTTCATCATAATCAATTTCTATATAAGAATTTGGAAATATTCTAAATAATATCTTTCCAGATATTTTAATAATTTCGTTGTTTGAAGCACACTAGATTTTTTCTTTGAACTAGAAATGTTTTGTGGATTTTGAACATAACAGCAAAAGTTGCTTATTCTGCATGTCTTCTTTTTCTTTCGTTCTTCTAAAACATATAAAATTTTCAAACTTATTTCAGTGTTCCAATTTTTTAGTTCATTTAACAGAAATTCAAATAAACCTTCACTTGTTAATAAATTGGCATCTCATAGCCATAAGCCTTCAACTGCTGGAGGATTCAATCCAAAAAGATAAAATTCTAAATATGTGTTTTTGTAGAAGAGGAATATCCATACAATCTGAAAAACAAGTTTTACTAATTTAAAAACCAGTTTTGAAATGAGAAAAATTTACTTTATAAAACCGGGTTTGAAAAACCGTCAAATAGAATGAAAGCAATCGAATGAAATGAATGTCAAATCGAATGAATTCATTTTCTCTTAAAGGAATTCTAGTTTAGTATTTCTGTTTGTTTATCATTATGATTCCACTGTACATCTCATATAGTATACCTATTCAGCTCCTATCAAATTTGATACGCGGTGAAAATTTTGACCACAAATGTAATATAATAACGAGGTATGTTGAAAGCCTCTTGTGCGCTTATTCGAATTTTGGTGTTCAGAAAAATTAACTCGCTTAACTACTAAAGCACCCTAAGAATCTTATAAATAAAAAATAGTTGTTGTCATGATGTTTGTATTTTTTTTTCAACTGATCGAATTTAAATACATTTAGCAGATGTTTTATTTAAAAAAAAGAATAACATCGATTTTTTAAATTGTATAAATGAATTAAGTATTCAAGGAATTAGAAATGAATTTTAAATTTTAGCTTTTCTCTTCAGCAACCTCTGAGTATTTTTTTAACCTATCCTAAAATTGAAAATAATTTTACTTTTCAACGATAATTATTACATTTTCCTTCAATTGTCCGGATTTTTTAAAAATTTAACGCAGATGATTTTAAATAAGTTATGTCTTTGCTAGGCAACGGTAACACTTTAAATCATTCACTCTTGATTATTATTATTTCATTTTTTATTTTATGTATAATTTTTGCTAAGTTTTTTTCTTCAATAAAATAATATTTTAATGCTGTTTCAAAGAAGCATAGACATTCACTGAAACTTACAGTAAGGCAAGAAAAGTATAAGTTTAGAAACAATTTCAGGGGAAAACTAAACACAATAACATTACCACAGCCTTTTTTTTTCTAAAATAGCTTAGAAGAGAATCATCCCAGGAAAATATTTTTGTATCTTCTTAAAAATAAAAAATTTATCTTTTAAACAATACCAATTTAATGTCTCTGCGATTCTTTTTGAGCTACTGTACAATTATTTTTAAAAAAATTATCTTTTGTTTTAATACTTATCTTTGGATAATGAATGTATAATAGTAATGTAACGATGCTAAAATAAAATACAAGTCCATCGCTCAAATTCATATGAAGACTAAGAAAGTAATATTTCTTCTATCAAACGAAATATTTTTTATTGCTAAAGAACAAAAACACATATAAAGATCTGTTGCTAAACCAAATTCCAAATGAAAACGTCAAAAGCAGACGATTAATAATTTGAATAACAACTATAAATTGGCTTGTTTAAATGTTTTTGATTAATAAAAAAGTTAATTATTTTATCAATTCTCTCAAAATATTCCTTAAAGTCTTTCTTATATTGCAGCATTTGTAAGTTCTAATAAGAAGTAATAAAATTAGGAGAAAACCAGATTTAATGGTTTTAAGAAATTGTTTGGATCGATATATATTCCAATTTTATTTAAAAACTCATTTCAGACGATAAGAGATTTTTGAATGTTATAATATTTTATGTAAAAGCGTTTTTCAATTCCTACTATTACTTTATATTCTCCCTATACATATTTTTTCAATATACTTGTTCATATTTTATTGGTTACTAGCCGCCTTTGGCGACCAGCTGGTTCGCCATGAGTAATGCTTTCTAAAATTTCCAATTAAATCCCATATTCATTAGCCAAAATTTAAGAAATAGTTAAAGTTAAAAGATTCAGTTATTAGTAGTTAAAGAGTCGGTAACTTTATTCGGAAAAACTTTTTGAGTTTAATGCTCTAATAATTTATCAATTATGCTTCCAAAATATTAAAAAGGTTTTTTTCGGTGATACTGCCAAAATGTTAAAATGTCTTTTAAAGAAAGCGAAAAAGGTAAAAAATTATTGAATTAATGATACAGATAATGCAAACGATTATAGAAATATGCCATTAAGTCGGAATTTCAATGCATATCCTGTCTAAATTCAATCAGGTTTACTGTAAATAAAGATAATTTATGGAATTAATGATATAAATATTGCAAACGATTTCTTAGAATCCTTTGCCTTGCATTTATTTTTTTAGAAGATATCACATTTTATATTTATGTTATTTTATCCAGTCACGTGCTAAAAGTTGCATTTCTTTAGATTTGATTTGCGTTGATAGTTGTTGCTTTTTAATTTGAACTTCCGGCATTGTTTTATTTTATCCAGTCACGTGATAAAAACATAGTTAAAATATTTCTTTGAAAATTCGTTAAAAATAGAAGCTTGCGTTATAAATTTAAAAAACTGATACCGTTAGAAAGCTATTTTTTTAATATTTAAATTGATATAAAAATCATGTTTGTGCAATAATATTTTCGGAAGTTATAGCGGAAAAACTTCGACATTTCGCTTAAATTTTAATTAATTCAAATTCTAATTAAAAATTCAAAAAAAGGGCTCCTAGGTGCCCATTCCCGACCTCCAAGGTATACATGTACCAAATTTGGTAGCTGTAGGTTGAACGGTCTGGCCTGTACACACACACACACACGCACACACACACACACACATTGAGCTTTATTATAAGTATAGATATAGATATAGATATACTTGTTCAAATTTTCAATCGTTAATGAAATGCTTTTTATTCATCCAATCGAGTTCAGATACATTTTATTAAAACTTGAGGTGAATGACACTTCATGCTAATATAGTTATTTTCAAATATTAATTCTATCATTGAATTTAATTCATTTTTAATACTTTAAATAGAGTTTTAGCAGTTTGCAATGAAAATTGAAATCAGGAGGCAAAAGTTCAATCGGTAAAATGCGAGAATTTCAATCATTTTCACGTTTATTTTTATAATGAAATTTTATTTCAGTTACTTTTTACTAAACAACTATCAATAAAGAATTTATTTTCGCAAGTATTCAACTCGTATTCTTCACTTTCACATGAAAATATTGAAATCCAATCATTGCCCGTTGATTTCAATGTTCATTACAAAATGCTAAACTCTATTTAAAGTATTAAAAATTAATTAAAGTGAATGAATAAATGAATATTTGAAAAAATAAACATCATTATCATCATCATTAACATCTAGTTTTAAAAAATGTATTTGAACTCGAATGGATGAATAACAAGTATTTTATGAACTATTGAACAAGCTATATCAATAAATATTTACAGGGAGAGTGCGAACTAATGGTAGGAATCGAAAAAATGCAAAAGAAAAGGCTTTATGTTTAGTTAAATTTTTTTCCGCTCTTGTCTAAATCAGTTCCTTTTTTCTCAATCGAAGCTCCCAATGGCACGTGGAATAAAAGAAAAAGGACGAACCGGTTGAGTTTTTTAGCTATTTATTTGACTGCCGATGTGATAAGATGCAAAAACTTTTGGAAAAAAAATACTGAAGGGATTCATCGTAAAATGAAAATGTAGGGGAAATATTAACAAAAGCTGTGAGAAAATGTCAAGTTGATATATGTGCTGTTATCCATTTTTTTTAAAAAAAACCCTATTATATATTTAATAAGCTATTCGCTTTTTAAAAAAACCCGGAGAAAAGGGTCTTCCCAAAACTTTCTCGCATATCCTAGTCTATTCTCTAATAAACTTATCATGCCACAAACCGCCTTGTACTCCATTGTCCTTCAATAGATGCGAAATATTATTTATTTATTTATTTTATTTATAAATTTTCATCGAATTTAGCGCGTGATTTGAATTGGGCGATTGTTTTGACAATCAATTCCAGGCATGCGTTTAATAGTATCCGAAAAATGAATTTCTTTTTTAGACACGCTTTTTTCAGCCAATTGAAATAAAAATTGGACACAAAACCACACCCATACCGAATCTGATATATATTTAAGTCATTGCTTTCATAAATGTTCTCAGTAACATTTCTTCTGACAGTATGGACGGGTAGAGTGTCAGCCCGTATTCTTGCATCAACATTTAATTGGATTTGGCTCAAAATTTGACAGGTGTCTACAATATAGATGTTAAATCTTGTACTGAATTTTATCTAGTAAGCCGTCTTCGTTTTGAACTTTTGTGTTAACTAATATTTGAACAGCCGGATAGACAGACTTGCCGTCGACAGATTTGGCACAACATTCGATGTAAAGATCATATATTAAATTTCAACCTTTAGCTCAACGCATCATTGAATTATCTTCGTCAAACATTGATAGACGTGTTGTAAAAATCTGTTTATAGAGCTCAAGGAGTGGAAATTAGTCAAAACCTCCAGTTCAAATACTATACTTTAGTTTAGCTGTATTAACGTTTCGTTTTGAAGCAACACTCGGGCTATTTTGAGATGGACCACGCACTATTGAACCGCGGTCAGATGACGAGGCCGACACCTGAGCTGGCGCTCTCTCTCCAAACTTTCAAACCACACCAACGTGTGGCCCCCACGCATTTACCTTGCACCCGACACGCTTACACGGTTCTTCACTGGAATCGGGCCTCGAACCTGCAACTCTCCAGTTCCAAAACCGACATCTTACCGCAAGGCTACAGCGGCCATCGAGCACTCTTCACCCTCTATACTAAGTACACAAGTAAAAAGAAAGTAGAATTGTTGAATTGATCAATCAGAATAAAAAAATCCTACAATTGGTTAGATTCTATAATTGTCATTTTAAATTTAAGCCAATTTATTTTACACTATTAATTCTTGTATGCAATAATTATTCAACATATGTAAGCACAGGGCCGGACTTAGCCTAATTGGAGTAGGGGCAATAACCTCTTTCGGGGGCCCCTCGGTCTTTTTTGTCTTCCAAAAGCAATGTTATTTTGACTAAGGACACATAAAATAAACTTTTTATTCTATTTGGGGGCCCTACTTGGCCCTCTAAATAGTTGAATTGGCATTTTTAATTTAAGCGAACTTATTTTATGTTATTAATTGTTGTATGCAATAATTATTCAACATGTGCTAGTACAGGGCCCGACTTAACGCAACTGGGACCGGGGCAATAACTTCTTCCGGGACCTTCTCTGACTTTTTTTGGCTTCGAAAAGCAATGTTATTTTAACAAATGAAACATGAAACAAACTTTATATTTGATTGGGGGGGGGGGGCTCTGATGTTGGGACGGAGGCAACTGTCCCATATCCCTTAGCCAAGCTCTGTGTATGCATTTTGGGGATATTCCCTTGTGAAAGAAAAGAAACATTTCATTCTGTGGAATATTTCATTCTTCTTTCAGTAATAATTTGAATAAAGCAAAACGATCATTCTGCATCCTTGAAAATTAGAATAAACGAATAAAATTCAATTATTTAGTGATACAGTTTCCTATCGCATTTAATAAATGTTCATTTATTATTATTATTATTGAATTGCTGAGCTCTTTAATTCATTAAAATTGTTGACCGATTCCGTGCTGAACGCTGAAGTTCTTTCGTTCCAAGTCTACAAATACATTCAAGGCCAAAAAAAAAAAAAAATGCTTCACGCGATCAAAATAAAACTGGAAAAAAATCATCACAACGTTCATGATCACGAGATAAACTTTTAATAACCTGTTCCGCGAGTTCGGATCATCCACTACAAAACCTATTAAACTTCACTCCGAAAACGCAGGTTACATTGTCAAAAAGGGCTGTACTACAGAGGCTAAAAAGCGGGCGATTTCTCTTGGAGCGGGAAAGCAGTGAAAAGCGAAGTTCGTCCAGTAGTCCCCCCCCTGCCTACCCTCCTCCCCTCCGTGACGTCGTACCGGAAGAGAAGTGTTTTTTTTTCCACAACCCACAAGGGCAGTAGGACAAACGTTCAAGCGCATTCTCGCGTAAAATCAAGTTTATGTTAGCGAATCTTTGTTTCCCCGAATGGAAATTTTATTCTCCGTTTTCATCATAACGATTTTCTTTTTGATACTTTGTTCACACTTGGGATTACTTGCTGCATTTGCCTAAGATACTCTTCTTTAAAAAAGAGGAAGGAAGAAATGTCATTTCTATGTTTTTTTTTTATTATTATCTTGAACTTCCGCATCTTTTTTTTTTGTCGTGTCTTTTCATTCTCTTTCAATTAAATAATAAAATATTCCGGCAGACGACTCTTTTCTATCCCTCACCCCCTTTTTTTTTGTTTCTTGCTTCAGTTTTATTTGACCACTGCAATAAAGCGTGTAATTGAATGTTTAATCATCTGAAAAGGAATCTTCGATTCCAATGTATTGAAGATAAATTTTTTTATTGCTTTAAATAGAATTATTTCCAAAGGAAATATATTATTTGTTAAAGTTTCTGTACAAAAAACTCAACCAATTTCTAAATCTAAATTATTGTCATGTGAGAACATGGTATTATTTTCGCTTGAGGTTTTTAGAGATTCAAAATGTGAAGGCAACAAATTGCTGAAGCCTCAAAATGCAACAAATTGGTGATTTATTTCTTCTTTTATTTTGGTGTCGGCTTTCACAGTATAACTTTTCAAATATCCATCGTCTGTTAATGTAGTTTCATTTTGGGGCTGGCTTTCACAGGATAGTTTTTGAATTATCTATCGTCTGCTGTTACAGTATTTCCCTTGGAAATCACAGTGTTATTGTTTAACTCAAGAAAAGTTTTTAAAAAGCAAATCAAACAAGTTAAAATATTGTTTGTTTAATTAATAAAGATTATTATTTTAAGGATAATTTCAACAAATTAAAATTGGTTTATTAGAAAATAATACAGAAGGCTGTCAATTATTACTTTCATTCTAAAATGTTTTCTTATTTCCTGGTTCAATTCCGTCGTTTTTACTTTATGAATTCAACAAGAGCTCTGTAAAAAGGCTGAAATCGGCCCACACTCTGGGTGAAGGGATAAAAATCTATCAACAAAAATAATTTTTTTAAAAGATACCTATAATGCTCTCACCTAAATTGATTTGTGTAAGAAAATCCCTATTGAAATCTAACAGTGTATAATGGCTGAGGGGAAATATTTACCTCTTTCTTTCTTGCATTTTGATGCAGATTATCGTGCCTCGTCGCTTCTCACTTGTTCAT
>JAPMOQ010008617.1:869464-881410 GCA_026543055.1 Argiope trifasciata | reverse complement strand
TGCATTTTTAAAAAGTCTCAACAAGTTAATCTCAATCCAGAAATAGTAAATACCTCTTTAAGTTAGCCTTAAAAAATTCTCTGTACAAAACGGCTGGTAGTACAAGGGATTTGAGTCATCTGATCCTATCCTCGAAATTGAATTTTTTTAAAAACTAAAGGGATTATGGAACTTTACATTTACGCTCATGACCTACTGTAAAATGTTATTCAAGAATTATTTATGTATCACAATAATTTTTAAAGAAAGTACAAAACCTCAATCACGTAGTCGTTGAATTTAAGACTACTGTTCAATCAGTTGTACAAAAAAAAGCTATTACGGTATACCCAGATAATTTTCCTTTGAACAAGGGGAGTCTAGAAAAAATTTACAAGCAGCAGTATTTGGGATGTAGAAACTTTGGATAAGAATATTTTCATCCAATGAGGAGATAGATTGATCCAATAGCAGATAATGATAGTACCGAGATCTGAAACATCGGCAATAATGGCAAGACGTCTAGAGAAGTGTTCGAACAGAAGTGCGAGCTGTCATAGGTCAAGAATGTAATGAATTCAACAGACGTGAATATCTGTTGAATATTACTCAAATTTCAGTTTCCTCTAGTTTCTAAAAGTGATATTTCAAACATTAGGGTATCCGAATACGTTTGAAGGGAAACGTAAGGAAATTTTTTGAAATAATTGATTATTTAAAACAATGGTTTTTAGATGTGTTGTCAATTATAACACAAAATACTATAAATACAACAAAATTATTCGAAAATATGATATATTTTGAGAAACAGGAAAATTTGAAATAAAATTTAATGAAATTGAACCAAAACGGTAAGCATTCTGCACAAAATTGTAACGCAGCAATCTTATTTTCCTTCGTAGACAAGTTATCTGTATAAATAAAAATGAATCTCTTATGCCTTCCTAAACCGTTCATCCGATTGCGATGAAAATTGGCCAGCTTACTGTTTACACCTACGGGACGGTTATAGAGATAATACAATTATCAAAAATTTAAAAAAAATCGAATCTCAACCGCATTTATTTACCAAGGATTCATCTTCAAAATACTCGCCTAGGAGACAATAGATTCTGAAGATATGCTAAATCCAAGTGAAAGGTTAATTTCTTTATAGCAATAGTATGAAAATGTCATTCAAGACATTCTCAGTGGTAACCACTTTATGACAGATTAGGTGAGAAAATTTTGGGTGTTTCTTTGGGGGGTTGTTCTGATTATCTTTTCAAGTGTATTAACGATTTTATGGTATAAATATATGTTTTATGCTTAATCAATTTAAAAAGAAAATATTTGAATCACTTTTTCTAAAATTCAATTTGAGAATTCCGATCTAGATACAATAAATAGTTTCTTTCATTACCACTCTGAAAGAACACCCATTTTTACAATTCTAGGATAATACGCAAATCTAATATATAGGAATGAATATTCGTTTGTTCGAATTTTATATACTGCCGTACCGTTCATCCTATTTCTATTAAACATTGCCGAATTTTTGATTATGATGCCAAATGGTTGATTATTTATATTATTTTTTTAGGCGGTAGCAACGTGTCAGATACCAGCTAGTAGAATATAATGATGACTGAAATAATCAAAATCTAAGAAAAATTTGGAAATACAAAGAAGTTATGGGTAACACTATAAGTATTTATGCATTTTTTCCATAAATTCACTGCTTAATTGTTCTAAAAACACCTATAAATAAAGTATTTCACCATCAAGAAAATTTTTGGTTCATTTCTTTACCCATATTATTTAAAACACACTCAGCAATTTTTATGTAAATACCTCTATTAGATTTTGAAATATCTTATTAACGGTTTAGAATTTTGATGAAAATTAAAGTTTTGAGAAAATCGAAGACAAATTTTAATAATGAAAAATTTGTTTTGCTTAAAATTCTCTGGATCAGGCCTTCCTTTTCCTAGAAAAGAGAAACTGTTTTGGAAAAGTTTGAACTACAAGAAATAATTTATTTTTTTAAAATTCTCCTATGTGATGGGTGACCAGTGTTTTCAAAGGAGTCGGATGAATTGAAATACTTCATTTTTATTGCACAACAGATCCATAAGTCAGTTATTTACACAGATTCTCTGCAAGCTTTAAACTCGTCATCTCTTGATCATCCACTTCTACTGGAAGTGAAGATATACCGTCTTCTCAGTGGGAAAAATATTAATCTTTCCTGGATCCTTTCACATGTAGGTATTTATGGAAATGAAATCACAGATACAGCAGCTAAGTCAGCGAGCGCAATTTTGCCCCAACATCTCTCTTATAAAGATATGCGTACAACTGAAATTCGTTGGTGCTATCGCCAATGGCAAAATCAATGGGACTTGAAGACTAACAAAAAGCTACATTTTTTAAAATCACAATCGACCAACTGGTCTTCAAAACTAAGTAGATGCTGTGATTTAATTTTATCCCAACTACGTATTGGTCGCACTCGCCTGACACATAGATTTTTACTTTTTTTCGAACCTTCCCCAATGTGTGATAATTGTGGAGTTATTTTAACAGTTCGTCACATTTTAATAGAATGTACCCGCTTTATTGATATAACCATTTTAAATCCAACAATTTTAACGTCGATTTTTTATTGGGCGAGACACATCATCCAAATATTATCTTATATATTGCCGCATTGAAACAAAGCATTGTCGAGTCTGCATGGCTGAATGGTTATGATGTTGGACTCAGTCAGAAGATCATGTGTTCGAATCTCAGTAGACTTAAAGTTTGTTTTTCCTTTATTTCGTGTTCCTGAAGATTCTGAACCTTTTCTTTCATTTACCAGAAGTGCTCTTTTATTAAGTGCTCTGGACTTTTTTTACTATCTCCTGTAAGGTATTATGAAACTTTCCCTACTTGTGTAAAAGTGAGGATCTCTCGGTCACAGAGTTCAAAGTTCAGAGCTGAGCTAATAAATGGATTTCACTCTACTTCCTGTGTCTTCGTGAGTTCTATCTACTTGACAATATTAAAGATGTGGGTATTTTACATGAAGTTTAAAGTCTGGTTTTAATAACTTTCTCACTTTTTCGCCATTTGACTAGTTTGAACACAGTCAGTTACATTTTGTACAATATTAAACCTTTTTTTTTTATCTTAATGGAGAAATTTTGCGCTGTTTCGCCACAGCATATTCTATATCAGGATTGTTCACGCTCATTTCTCCATCTCGCTCAATAACGTGACTCAATGCAATTACGTGTCGCGAGCTGTATATATATTTATTACTGTGTTGTTCTATCAATTTATAATTGTGTTTTTAATAAATAAAAGTTGTTGTTTTTTAATTGTTTTTTAAATTGGTGTGATTTTATTTGAGGAGTATTATTTTAGAGATTCTTAACCAAATGAATGTGTTATGAGGAGTATTTATTTGGTCCATCGATGTGTTGAGTGAAGAAATAACAAGGATCTTGTTCCAGAAATTCAAATCCAAATCCCAATTTTTATTTTAGTTAATATCTATTTTGAAAAAAAAAAGGACAAGGTAAACAACAGATGCCAGATCCATCTGCTGCTTAACTTCTTGAGAATTCTGAACAGGAAAGGCTGTTTAAAATTAGACATGGACTTAACCTCTATTTTTCTCCTATTCCACCATTACCAAAACCTGAAGCAGATTTGACGGGCGTCAAAAACACGCTTCAAGAGCTGCTTTAAAAGCAATCCTTTAGCGGCTAAAGCAAACGGTGTTCGAGTTGACAACCGGAACAAAATACCCCGACTCCCTTAGTTAACTTTATTATGGAGAGCAGAAAGGGGGTAAGAAGGTGAGGTAAAAGTGGGAGGAGATTTCACTTCTTTTGAGGTGAGAGAAGGAGGTCCCTGAGTGAAACTTGATGTCAATATTTTTCTCACTCATCATTCTGAGTGGCAGATTCGAGCGATTTTTATGGAAAAAAGTTAATAAACAAAATGTGATGAAGTCTACATTTTTATTTTTTAAAATATCCGCTTATTATCTTGTGAGGATATGGTGTTGTTTTCGCTTGAGCCTCAAAATGTGAAGACAGCAAATCGTTGAAGTCTTAAAATGAGGAAGCAACAAATTAGCGATTTATTTATTATTTTTTTAAAAAAAATTAAGTTGGCTCTCATAGTATAGATTTTGAAAATCTATCGTCTTCTGATGTAGTTTCATTTCGGAGTCAGCTTTCACTGCATAGCTTTTGAATTATCTATCATCTGTTGATGTAGTTTTATTTTTGAGTCGGCTTTCACAGTATAGCGTTTGAAATATTTATCGTCTTCTAATGTAGTTTCATTTCAGAGTCGGCTTTCACTGTAAAGCTTTTGAATTATCTATCGTCTGCTGTTGTAGTTTTTCCTCATGGAAATCATAGTGTTATTGCCTAATTAGCACAATGTTTTTTAAAAATAAATTAAACAAGTTAAATCATTGTTTGTTTAATCGATTAAGATTGTTGTTTTGGGGAGAAGTTCAACTAATTAAAACAAGGTTTTTAGAAAATAGTGCAGAAGGTTGTCATATTTGGGTATTTATTACCAACTAAAGTTACAACTCAATTTCCAAATTATACTTTCCCTGAATTCTTACAAATTGTCTTCATTAATTTAAATCATTAGCCAGTTTGAACCGGTTTGGAATCAGCACGAGACTATCAAATTACCTTCGCATTGATATTTATACCACGTCGATTTTTTTTTTTTTCCCCATCTCAAAATAAGTCGAGCTCTAAAACTTAGTTTGCCAACTAGAAAAATTGAAAATAAAAAGGTTAGAGACCGATTGAGAAGTCTCATGATTGTTTCCAATCGGTTTAAACTGGTTAATGACTTAAATTAATTAAGACAAATAATAACTTCAAAAATAATCATGTTCTTACATGATAATTTAAAATTTCCGATAGTAGATTTCATTTTTAATTCCTTGCATTTCCCCAAAGCAGGTGCATGATTTTATTAAAATTATGCAAGTAATTGAAATGAATGTGACAATAATTATTTATTTATATTATTAGCATCATTTAAATTTTATGCATTTAAGCTATTTGCATTTCCAAAGAAAATGAAGGTCTAAAAAATCTACAAAATTCAAATATTTCTGACTTTGATCGATTTCTTTTTTTGTACACACACACACACACATACATAGCATTATAGGTAATTAGCATTGGCATTATAGATAATTATAGCATTTTATTATATTTCTTTTTCATAATGTTTATGAATCTTCACTGACTGTTTTTTAAATATTTTTCTACAAAAGAAATGTACAGTTTTAAATATATATTATTATTATTATTTCCACTCGAGATGGAAATGTCAAATTAATATTTCTTACCGCTATAAATCTTGACTCTCTCTTTATATATATTTATTTCTCATTTAAAATTTAACTCTTTTGGTTATTTTACCACGATGATCAAACTTAAAACTCGAGGTCAAAGGCTGCTGGCACCTGACAGTCTATTCGATGTCAACGCACGGATTTGCAACACGTATTTTTGGAATACACGGCTCCCCGGTTAATCTGAAAATCTGCAGCGACCAGCCGGGGTCACCGAAACAAAAGATTTATACGGTTCCAGTGACTGTCAGCCCTTTTCCTCACAAATCAACAAACTCTCTTTTTTTTCTCACTTCCCCTTTGAGCATTTCCGGAATGCGGTTGGGGTGAGGAACTTTTTCTTCAGTCCTTCTCCACCCCACGCAGAGAACGAAAATATAAAATAGAAATGTTATGAGAGAAAAAAAAAAGTAACCCTCTCTCTTTGAAGCAGTTCCCTTTTATTATTTTTTTTCAGACGAACCTTTGTGCAGGCTAGTTTATATATATTTTTTCTTTTCGAATGTGATATTCTGGTTGATCCTGAGGGTGCTGTGACGGTCCACAAAGGCAATATTCAAATTTCTGGAGAAGGGTTTTGCTTCGAAACAACCGGAAGGACGGACTTCTTTTGAAGACCCCTCTATCAGTTTGTTTGTGATTAGCCTTCTGCTACCGCGGCCATCCGGAAGAAAATAAGTTAGCGGAATCATTGTATGCCTGAATGGGTGCAGCAACCTGCTGCGAGGGTGTTGGTAGAAGCCAAAGGTGTTGGCTCCACTTCTTTGTGAAAAACAGGCGAAACATTGCAGTTCTTGACACATTCACTATGACTGCAGAGCGTTTGCTAATTATGTCCTTCTCTAAAAAGTGACAAAATGAAGTGGTCATTTTCACCCTCATTCCTTGGTCGGTCTAATGTAATGTCTAGATGTAAAATCAATCGTCTATTGCAGGCATGAATAAATTTTAAGACGAAAAGAATCTTGGGATTTTATAAATGCACGTGTTCAAATGATGTTAATAAAATTTATCCGTAGAATAATTGATCGAAAGATAATTTATGTTGCTGTCTAATACCACTTGGTCATACCTAGCCCGAGTGAGCAGAGCTTTCGAATGAAGGCAGAAGTGTGTGCCTTTCGTTGTTAACGAACACCGTTAAGGTGAAAGTACTACTTTGCTCAAACACACACAACACAATCCTTTTTAGGAGTTGGTCGAACTCATTCATCCATCCGCAAGTCAGAATTGAGATCCAAATCAGTGACTAACTCATCCCTGATTCAGTACCCACAAAGCAATCATTTGTTATGGGAACTTGGAGGACTTTGCAGTCACGACCTATTGAACGTTCCCCAACTGTCATAAGCAAAAACGTCGGTTTTTGGCCAAGAAGAGGATAGAACTCGCTACCTTTCGGTTACGAGACTGACGCTCTACCAACCACGTTACCGTGGCCTTATTAGTTTCACCCTTAACTTAATTTCACAACCAAATTATGACTATGAAGCGAAGAATTCATTTTTCAAGTAGTGAAATATGAGCAGAGTCAGAGTCTAATAGTCTATTGTTTTCCATCACCATTTTGAGGTAATCACTTCATTTAAATTAGGTTGACATTTAGTATGAACCGTATTTGACTAATAGCTATGGTTAAAGTTCCTACTTATCTGCGAAAAGTGGGCTAAACTTTATAGCTCTTGACACATTCACTATGATTGCAAAGAGTTTGTTAATTATCACCTGAAAAAAAGAGACAGAATGAAGTAATCATTTTTAAACAGAAATGTTTAAACAGAAATGTTTAAAGCTCCAACGAGCTGTGAGTCGGCAGAAAAGGCACTCTTTCCAATATTGCCCCTCTTCTACAGACTTATAGGCCATTGGAACAGGGCTTAAGAGTTAATGAAGAATACCATCACAAATTGACCACTCCGACCAGCTATAAGGTACATTAAATAACCGGACCAATTAGCAGTAAACTGGTGGGATCTGTGGTTGAGTTCTAAGCCAACCATAGTACAAACTGCCCAAGGGAAGTACGTCCCGTCTTTGATGGAAGGTAGAAAACACCCATCTTTTTCTGTACCCATTAGTTTGATGAGAACCAATCACCATACCAGAAGTTTCTCATCCTCATTTGGTGCCTCTTAGTAAAAATTTTGAAACTACCACAGCTTTGCGCATATCACTGTTTAAAAGGACGCATGGCATGTCTCACCTGTGTGTACTGTTACCATAGATCCAAAAATAATTTTTATATTTCACTAAATAGATCCAAAATTGATTTTACTCTGCCAATAACCATCCCGTAAGTGCAAGTAGTCAAAGTTTAATCGCAATCGGATGTGCGGCACGTCAGCGCATAAGAGACATAGAGACAAACATTCATTTTTATGAATATAGTTTTGTAATATATTGTGTTTAAAGTTTGAAATTTTAAGACTTATAGATTTGAAATTTGATTCATAAGTAGCTTCAAAATTTGTTGTTGTAACTGTTTGATTTTTGAAAGATATTTCTTCCTTTTTCTTTCCCGTTTCATACATTTTTTATTGGACAAAAAGTAGAAAATAGTGTTTCCTCGTGCAGCTAGTTAATTTTTTTAAAAAATAAAATAAAATTTCTTATCAATTTCATTATTTGCTAGTTTTGAATATAGATATCCTGTTCCAACTAATTAACATGAAAAGTGGAATCAAAAAATATTTCTTTCTGAATACTAGATGCGTACCCCTAAGTTTATCACTTAATGCCCAAATCGGATTATTCACCGTTAAATAAACCAGAAAAACATATAAGAACACCTATGAAAACGTTCTTTGATTGGACATCTTTTTTAATAATATGGATATATATATATAATCAATGAAAATAATACTTTCTTTTTTTAGTATTTAATTTCTGTCCCTGTAGACTTTTATGAATTTTTCATTTGCTGGAACTTACTATATATAGAAGGGCATTCAAATAATTTAGTCTTATATTCCAACAGCAGCCTCAATATTCTGCCACTTTAGCGAACTGTCAGACACACCTGTCAAATCAGAAGCCAAAAATAATTCATCGACTAAGAAAAGAGAGTTTTGAAAAGACCGAGAGACTCCTGGGGTCAGCAACCCCTGAATTTTTCTTCTTGACCCTCTCTGATTTCCGAAGTAGCATTTTGAGTGGAGGACGACTGGAAGGGAAGGAGCACTCCCCTGGATTATTTGCTTTGGCGCTCTTCCCCCTCCCCCTGTTGTGCAAATTTTTCTAGAGGGCTTAGATGCAGAAGTCCACTTGAAGATAGAGGCAGATTTTGAAGTCAAATCGTTGGCGAATGTAAAACATGTTTACTTACATGCGTACACATTTGACGTTGAAATTCACATCTGCAATCTTAAAACAGTGTTTGCACACACGCACACACACACACACACAAACATTCATACATATATACATACATATATATACATACATACATATATGTGTGTGTGTGTGTGTGCGTGTGCACATGATACATCTATGTAAACAAAAATGAATGTTTGTATGTCTCTTATTCTCGGCCGTACCACTCATCCGATTTAGACAAAACTTTGACAACTTATTACTTGCAATTCTAGGATAGTTATAAGCATAATTAAATTATCCAATATTTAAAAGCATTTATCGGATCTATTTTCCGAATCGATTAATCATGGATTAACCACTAAATAGTTAGACAAGGAGACACAACAGATTAAGTAAAGATGCTAAATTCAAATCAGGCTTTAATATTTCGTAATTATTGTACTTGAATGTAAGTCTTTCTTTGAGGTAACAGTTTTATTAGAGTGTGCAAGAATGTTTTAGGGGAACCAATCCTATAAGTGTGAAATTTTAACTAATCATTTCATAAAATGTTAGCGTTTTTCGCTGTCACTTCCGAAAATATTACAATACAAATAATTTTATTCCACGTTACCTTTCAACAAATAATCTTTTCTATTATATTAATGGTTTTATGGTATATTTTCTATGTTTATTAAATTTTAAAAAGAAAATATATTAATTATATTTTCTAACTAAAGAACTTAAGAATTAACTAACGTTAACTTGAGAATTCTGAACGAATATTAAACGAGTCATACAATAAATAGTTTCTTTCATTACACTTCTGAAACAACACCAAGCTTTACAATTCTAAAAGAATGCATAAAAATGAATATTTGTTCATAAAATGGAATAAAAACAGAATAAATAGTATTTATGTTTCTCCTTTATATATCCTTCCATTTCAGTGAATGTATTCATTGCCGACAAGGAAATAAATCATTCTTCCTATCATTCTTAATCAAGCAAGAACACTATTTCAAATTTCAAACAATGTTTCCAAGATTATTTCTTCTGCGGAAGCAACGCGCCGGGTAACAGCTAGGTTGTTATACTTTAATCCTCGTTAATTCGCGACTATTGCCATAAGAAACAACAACAAATGTGTCTACTTATCTAAATAATCTTACATATGTTTCTTGGCAGAGTTTGAAAAACACTAAAAATGTCCGACTGCGAGCCGTTAATGATATGACTGGTGATCAAGATTGTTGATTATATCCGTTAAATTATAATTATATTGCAATGTTTTCTTCAGATTATAGAGAGAGGGGCAGGGGATACTTACTTTCTTTTATTCTACTTTTTCCTTTTCCAAAGTGAACTTTTTATAAATACAATAAAGGGCAGGGATGATTCGGTGAGAGGGTTTTGTGATCAGATGATCGAAAAGGAGGGTTTCCATTCCACCGAAAATTCGCGTAAATATAAGCCTGGTGCACGTTAAATACGATTTGGAGAAGTCCATCCGATTATCTAATGTAGAGATTTGGAAAAAAGTGTGAAAGCTTAGATATGACGGACATCATGTGATCATAGTTCTCTTGTTTTAGCAGAGCCAACTAGGGTCAAGAGTACGACTTTGCCACTCACGCATCACTCATTCGCTTGCACAACCCCTATTTACAGAGGGGCACATCCACACATCCAAAAGGTGAATAACAACCATGCCCGAACCGAGGCTCGAACCCAGGACGCCTGGGTCATGGGTAAGACGCGCTACTCCTATTCCAGGACTCTGACATTTTGAAGTCTTTATTCCTTGTGACAGATTGAATTTCTACTGAATCACTTGACAATATTTTACTGAAATATTCCTGAAATTAAAAAAAAATATTTTCGCAATGCATTCCAAACTTCTATGCTGAATGGCACTGCTTTATACTTTATTGTATACATAGTAGAGAAAGTAAAGCAATGGTCAGGACATTTGAGCTCCATGCTTCCCTGACTTCGAAAAATACACTTTTAGAAAACGTCCGTCAATCTCTCTGTTACAAAGATTACACAAAAATGCTTTGAACAAGACGGTTGAAATTTAGTATCTGTTCTTTACACTAAATTGGTAGATTTTTTTAAATCACAATTAATTAATCGCCAGAAGATTGAATGATTGAGTCAGTGAAAATGCCAACTTCAAACTAAAAATTAATATTTCATAATTACTGTACAACTATTCCATTGGAAGGCATTTTCTGGAAAAACAATATTGTTAAAGAATATGAGAGAATGTTTCGGAGAGACCCCTCACTCTGGTTATCCATATGTGTGTCATGAGCAGGCTTCGAATCAGAAAGCAATTGATTGAATTATTTGGAATTTATTCTAATATGTTTATGAATTTTATTACTATTTACTTACAATGTTTATATAATTATTTATCTTTCAAGTGAGATAAAGTGATAGGATAAGGCAAAATTATGTTAAGACATTGGTATGAGTTAGTCAATTAATAAATAAGACATGATGTCATAAATAAGAATTTAACATATTAATATAATTGTTATTGTTAAGTATTGAAGTTATCATAATTAATTAGAATTATATTTAATTTTATTATTCATAGTTTATTCTTTGAATGGCGGCATTACATTATTTTTTGCTGAATGGCAACAGTGTTGAAATACGAAATAATGTGCACCTTTTTAATGCTTAATGCGTCAGAATAAGACTGAAATCTTAAGATCAAGTTGGGATTTATTCAAACTCTCAAAACAACGATTTGATTTAGGATGATGGTATAATTGTCGTGCGAGCTAATTTGCCCTCAACGTTAACATAATTAATCTAGACTCCATCTCGCATCGGAACTGACCAATTGCATGACGGTAAAGTAACGAGCGTTATATGGAAAAGGTTTAAATAAAATAAACTTAAACTTTTTTAGCCATAACACAACTGCTTCCTTTTTATTTTTTGGAATTACGAATTCTAAATTTAACAGATGAAGATGCCAACACTTTAAAATAATCGATAACAAAAATTGGTGTTGCCACCACTTTTTAAAATGCTAATTTAACAAACATTATTTACAATAAAACACAATACTATTTAACAAATTAAATGTACATGAAACAATCAAAACTTTTAGATAACAAAAAGTAGTGTTGCCACCACTTTTTAAAATATTAATTTACAATAATAAATAATAATAATAAATAAATGAACGAAAATTGTTCCGCAGTGCCACCACCTTTTTAAATAATAATTTAAAATAATAAATAAAGGAACAAAAATCGTTCCACAATGCCACCACATTT
>JAPMOQ010008617.1:852794-869454 GCA_026543055.1 Argiope trifasciata | reverse complement strand
TTAGAATATTAATTTGCAATAATAAATAAAGGAACAAAAATCGTTCCACAGGGGAGAGCCACCACATTATAAAGGATTTGTTACGCTTTTACGTAACAATCATTATTATTTTTGGAACAAAAAAGCTAATAAAACATAATAATTAACATAGAAATTCATGGGCATTATATGGAAACCAAATAGCAGTATTAACACAAGAACTAAAACTATTTTTTGAAGTTGCTTAAACTGCTTTCTTTCCTTCTCGCTCGATTGCTTTCCAAAGAGGGATCTTCTTGAAGTATTTCAAAATGTTGCATCTGGACTTCGACCTTTTCTGCGTTTTTTATCCCCACTGTTTCCTTCCGCTGTTACCCCTTGTTTACGACAACTAACCCAAAGACACGGATTGAATCCTTTCAGCATTGCTAGCATTCGGTTACCGCCATTTCAAACCGTGTTTACCACTCTTCTTCTGCCTGCTGGTGATGGTGTTGTTTTCGAAGTTTGTTATTTCGAAAATTCCGTTGTCCACCTGGAAAAGAAAGGATGAGAGAGTCAAGCAGGGATTAAGATGACTCGTTAGATTTATGATTAAAGGGTTGTATTATGTACAAAATGTGCAGCTTGAAAAGAGCAGCAAATTTTGCTTCGGTTACAAATAATGCTTAGCCTTGCTTGGTTTGAAAGAAAATTTATGAGAGTACGCTTCCTCCGTTGTGATTTTTCTGTTCAATTTTATTGAAAACAGAAATCACATGGATTAGAGTAATTATATTCTCTTCAACAAACATGTACGCGTAATTAAGACATTCAAAATTTCAATGATGTTATTAAATGTAACATCACGTTTGCAGATTTCATTATTATTGTAGACATAGAAAGACAGACATATTGTAGGCATAGTGTTCCACTTCAAAGATTTTCATGGTAGAATAATAGTTTAAACCAATGTAGAACATACTTTTGGTTAATTTTATAGTATATATATATTAAATGTAGAAAATAAATGCATGTAGTAATTTGTGGTAGAGTTTTATTTCATAGAAAAAGAATAGTTTATATCAATATAGTACTTTCGGTTTACCTCATAATATATATATTAAAGGTAGAAAATAATTATCATATAGAAAATAAATACATCTAGTAATTTGAGGTAGAGTTTCACTTCAAAGATTTTCATAGAAAAAGAATAGTTTAAACTAATGTAGAGCTTACTTTCGGTTTATCTTGTAATACATATATTAAATGTAGAAAATAAATATAATGAAGAAAAATAAATGCATGCTGTAATTTGCGGTAGAGTTTGCCTTCAAAGATTTTCATAGAAAAAGAATAGTTTAAATCAATGTAGAATGTACTTTCGGTTTATTTTATTGTATATATATTAAATTATAGGTGACCACCTTAAAAAAGTTGATTTTTTGAGAAATAAGAATTTTTTAAAACATTATTCAAAATGTGTGAACAGGTTTCTTTATAAAAGCCTGTGAAAGTTTGTTTTTAATTCTATTGTTTGGGGATTTTACATTGATTTTTATATTTGCATTTATATGTGTTCCAATATTATTATACTTTTTTAAATGCTATTTTCTCAAATTCTGTAATATTTTATTCCAAAAAAATACCTCATAAATTAAAATCTAATCCATATGTTTTGTTCAAGTTTGGTGCATTGATTTGTTAATATGCTCTGCAGCTCTTTAACTAAATAATAAGTAATCTATTCTTTTAGAAATAGTAATTTATGGTTAATTTAGTACATAGTGAAATAAAAATCGAAATTTTCTTATTATTCATGAATCGTAGAATATTGGAAAAATGGATAGAAGTGCGTCTTATTTTTAGTTTTATAAAACTAGATACTATATTTCTTAAATTATTTGTAAAATTTTAAGCAAATCATTTGATAAACCTTTAAACTGGAATATTTTTTCGTTATATCTCTATTTAAACCCCTTCCCCCCCATGTTTTGGTTCCATTAATGTTTTTTCGATCTTTTGTGCGCAAATATTTTTCAATAAATTAATGCGACCTGTATGGTTATCCTTTCCTTAAATTTAAAAACAAGGTGAAAGATGCTTTAATTGATTATCAAAGGTTCAAATGAATGTGAATTAAAACTCAGTTTATTTTTAAAAATCCAATTTCAGTTTCAAAATTTGAAAAAGAAATCATATTTAAATTTGTATAAAATCATGAATGATAATAATAAAATATGTAATAAAAATACTATCATTCACTCGGTTAAATAAAGAAAATGAGAAAAAAAATAACAAAATCACTATAAGTATTTTTTTTAAATGGAAATACAAATAATTTTTAAAAGAAATGAATGAGTTGGTTGGTTAGTTGTTTGATTTGGTTTTTTTGGCACCAGGGTCATTCTTGGCCATACTTCACCATTCTTATGGTAAATGGTAGAATATTGTTAATGTTTGAAGATTCGAATAAAATTATATTTTCATGTAAAAATCAATGTAAAAAAAAGCTAAAATAGACAAAGACAAAGAAATGACAACAATGACAAAGAAATGGATGAGATCTATAATTACGATAAAACATTCCTGAATATTAACTCTCGTCAATCTGTCTTCAGGCCTTATCACACGGCAAAATAACATCGGCACTTTTCGTCAACAAACAACAACGAAAGTGACGTCATTTCAAAGTTTCACATGATTGGTTGAATTTCGTTTGCGGACAATATTTCCGACGGCAATTTCTAGCTGGTTAGAAAAAGTTGTCGATTATGAAACTTGCTTGACCAGTTTTTGAGGGCAGAAATGGAAAAGTGCTGACGAAATTTCACCGTGTGATAAGGCCTTTACACATGTTCGTAGCTGAACAAAATTTTTGACACATTCCGTCAATAAAAATACATATATTTTTTTCCTAATGCGAAATCCTTTAAATCTGTTGTGTGTAATGTTTATGAAGGTTTTCGTGCTATCTATAGGTTTAATAGTAACTTTAAAAAAAAGACTCCAAGCCGTGAAGCCGCACAACGGAGGCAAATAAAAGATTCATTATCTTTTTTACTTCCTCTGTCTGCGCTGTTAACTGTTAAATCGTTTGGAAACTAATTACCGAATCGTTTCTTGCATCCTACTTCTTCAGATAATTTGAGATTAGTGTTTATTTCTAGAGTCTTTAATTTAGATAATGAATACATTCACCCACTGTTGGATCAGTTTTGTGTACTGAACGAGCAGAAATCAACAGGAACGGTCTCCTTTTTGGAGTTTGGTTTTATTTTATTTTATTAAGGTCCGGTTGTAAAGCAGCAATAGGGTTATTTAGGGTCATTCTTGGCCATAGAAATAGTATTCTTGGACATATTCTTGGCTTATAGAAATCGTATCACGGCTCGCATCTCTATGCGAGATCACCTCTAGAGTCTTGTTATTACTGTCGCTGGTTTTAAGTCTCAATGCTAAACACTAAATACTCGAACTACTGGTCTAAGGCACCTACTGCCATCCACTCTGGGTAATAATATTCCCAACCATGATTTCTACTTTCCAAATAGTGCTGCTTGTAAACAGTTTTTGGGATCACTCCTCTTAAATTAACTGCACAACAGCAGAGAGCAATTATTGAGAAAAGAGATCGAAAAGTGATCAATCTTTAGAAATATTTTTTGACAATTACTGTTGCATATCGGCAACATACGTACCCCAAAAAAACAGAAAAAGAAAATCTGTTATGTATTTTGGATGGTCCCCAACCCCTACAACGCCTACTGAGTGAAAACAAAATTTTACGCGTAACTACAATTGTTATCACAAGAAAACCATTTCGTTTAATTTGTCCCTTTTTTGAGCTATTCTATTTGCATGCATGTGAAAGCCCAGATTGATAGAGGGTCAGCCCTTTAAAAGATTTGATTCAAAATTTGATAAGAATCTACATTTTAAATATTAAAACTGTGAAACAAATTTTAACTGTCAAAGGAAAAATTTAGTTTCTAAATTATAGGTTTTACTTGTATCCAAAAGTAGAGACAGACAGACTGTGCCCTTTCACAGATTTATTTCAAAATTTGAAAAGAATCTTCATTTTAATCATTAAAACTCAGAACCAAATTTTGATTGCTGAAGTAGTTCAGTTTCTGAATTACTGCTTTTACATGTGTTCAAAAGCACAGACAGACTAAAAATCAATCCCTTGTCGAATTTTTTTCAAATAAGATATGCTTCTATATTTTTTATGCTTCTTAGTAATTAACAAATTTAAAGTAGATTCTAGTAGTACAGGATGGTTTTTTTAACTGACGGTACTGAGAGACCTTTGTAGTTTGAACTATCAGTCGCAAAATCACCAAATTTTGTACGGGGACTATTTTTTTTATAAATCTAAATTTTAAATTTAGCTGCACGATAAAAATTTTAAAAGCTACAGTACACAGATAATTGAATGATAATTTATTGAACAAATGTTCTTTATTTGAAAAAATAACATCTGTTAATAACCATTTACAGAAGTTACATTTCCGAATCGTAGGAGAACCTTTTCTTTAAAAAAATTTTTTTTTAATAATTTCTTTCACTGCATTAATCGATAGAGGTCCTTTACGTAGATTTTTTCGACTTCTGAATTCCAGAATAACGGTCGCTGCATTGGATTGATTAAGATAAGAAGAGCTTCACAAGTAATGCAAATCAACTGATACTTGAGATGATTATCGCTTCTTTTCTATAACTCAAAATACTGGCGTTGATGCCGACTACGGAATCCGGATTTTGGATTTCGTGAAATTCGAATTTCGTTTTGCGAAAAATTGTAGCTTAAAGTTAAAGTGCCACACTTGACCTCATTGGCAAATTTTGGAACCAAAGCTCATTTTTGCAGATTCCTTTTCCGATGTCGTCTATAGTTTCCATACAAACGTTGGTGACTTTGCAACTGATAACTCCTGTACTGAATATGCTGCAGTCTCCTTGGAGAGTTATTTTAACAACAATCCTTAGTTAACAGATGCGGTAAATAGATCCGAAAATATTTGTTATACTTTAGATGATTCTATTATGCCTATGACCATCCTGTAGGTGCAAGTAGTAATAAATATTCGAAGTTTCATCGCAATCGGATGAGTGGTCACACATAAGAGACATACAGACAAACATTCATTTTTATTGATATAGAAGATTTTGCTTCCCTTTTCTTGACGATTCGCTTTGTCTGTCACGTGATTTCTCACAGATCACAGCGATAAAGAAACCATCCGTACGCACTCGGCGGATGCTTTGATCGCACATTGACGTGACCCCGACAACCCTTTGTTTCCCTTTTAACGTTTCGCACTCTCGAATGCATTTTCCGGTTCGCATTGTTTGAACGCGAATGGCCTCGCAGAACACAGAGGGGAGATCCTTAGGGGGGCAGAAAGAAAAAGGAACTCGAGTTCTACTGCTCGTATTTCCTTGTACCGACTAACCCACTTGAGAATATTTTTTAACCTACCGACTCTGGTTCAAGGTAGACTCTGGGGGACGACACCTCCCCCCTTCACAAATCGTTCCTTAAGATCCCCGGAAAACTACCGGATAAGATTAGAAGATAACAGCTGCTTTACGGGAGTCTGCGAAATGAGCAGCCAAGGCACGGTGTTACGGCACGACAATTGCACATGTTTTTCTTATTGCAGCGGCCACACCTAGGAGTTGCGGGGTGTACGATTGTACGTCTGTGTCAGTGGGTAAACGATGCTAACAGGGTGGAAGAAAAGGGGCAATCCAAAATCGTTTTTAATGATGTTTACACTCTTTTCAGGTATGAGTGGGTTGCTTGAGCAAATAAAGTCTTGTGGCCGTTTGCTGAAGTCGGGTTATTTTGTGTTTGCTCAAGTGTGGGTCAGTAGGGGTTGTTCTGAATGGAGTTTTTACACACCTCGGATTGAGTTGGAAAAACTGATTCCATTGATGGCAAAAGTTCATAGAAGGGGTTCCTTGAGGTCTCAATCGAAGTGGGGTGAGCTGTGCTCGTATTTACTGGTATTTACTTCGTAATTTATGAGAAGAAAAACAAGTTGTCGGTTTGGAAAAAAACAGGGAGAACAACATAATCATGCTTTTTTGAATTCGAATGGGAATCGTGACTGGTTCAACACCACCCCGACTGAACCCGGCTTTTCCTGTAGAAAGAAATTTCAAATGATTGGTAGCTCTTCCATATAAATGTGATTCTTTAATCATTGAATATTTATGAAGTTAATATATTCAGCAGAATATATTACATGATTTATATAAAATTTCAGATTATTATTTAAAAATTATTTTGTCTGATTTAATAAATAAAAATATGTACTCTACAATGAAAAAACAGAATGCCATATTGAAAAAATAATGTGTTTAAAAATGCCGAGATATTAAAAAAAGCATTTTCTTATTTTTGAAGTTAAAATTTAGTTATATTATCATGGTATTCAGTAATATTATTAAAATAATGTCTCATACTTACATACTGAATATGGGAAGTTTAAACAAATTTTCATATCCTGATCATTAATTACAAAAAAATGAGTGAAACGATGTAAAATATGCGAGTTTTATTTCATCAATAAAATAAATTATTATTTTTATAATTCTCTTAAAATGTTTCTTCAATTTTAAAATAAATACACAATAAAAATTTAAAAAAAATATTGGAAACATGATTTTTAAATTTTAAGATGGTGTAAAATTTATTTTCGCACCGTAATGTATTCGGGATTTATTGCAGAAAGTTAAAAATATTTTGCTCAATATTTAAGAAATTAATATTCTAATTAAAAAAAGAAAGAAAGAAAGAAAATAACTACGATTCGTATTTTCTCGTTCTTGAGATGTAAATTTTTAAATTCCAGTCACTCGAAGTTTAACTGCTTGCATCGGTACGTTTCCCTAAACCACACATTTTCCTTGATTATTAGTAAAGATAGCCAAACGTTTTACAAAATTTTAAATTTTAAATCTATTTTTCAAACGATTTTACAGAGCTAGATTGTTGATGTGAATCTTGAGAAATTACATCGATTTGCTCAGAGTCCAAATCTCAAACCCATAGAACTACTTTAGAATGAATTGGAACATATAAGTCAATCCAGACTATAAAGGGACACATCAATGTCCACATTGCCAGCTTTCTTTCAATATTTTAATACATTGTCTTCGAATTTAATCAAAAATATTCCTTTTGAATTGTGATGAAAACACATTGAATTAATTTAAAATAGATACTTTTTATATTAACAATTAGAGTCCTCTGTGATGACTTATATTTTATCACACAAATGGTAACTGAATAATCTTTGGTTAATAAGATTCCTTGAAAACTACTGGAAGAATTTCATGAAATTCGAAAAACTTTTTAAGAGCTCCAAAAAGGCTCATTTTCTTGGAATGTAGAAAAAGTCCTGAAAAAGGACTGAATTTTCAATTATATTATATTTTCTGAGATAATTAATAGCGGTTAAGAAACAATGTATCTTTTATTTTATTTTTAGAATACTGCAAATAAGCAATAAACTGTAACTTTTCATTTTTTGCCCAAATCTGATGTTCTATGAAATAAATTACTTCATCTTTATAGTGAACTTTAATTTATTTACAAATTCAAAGATTTTAAAGCATTTTTGAAATATACATTTATGTAATATGATATATAAAGTCATGTTGCATTATGTTTGCAGAAAATACTTACCTGAATAAGTTATCAAAGAAGATTCTAGAATAATTTATCGAGATTTTAGAACAATATCACCTGAGATCTTAAAGTTAACAATCTAAAATTTTCTAAGTTTTCTAAATTTCTCAATTCCCACGCTTCCATGCTTTTTGTCCTTCCTTATCTTGAAGCTAGCACAAATAATTTTGATGCAATGTTTCATTCGATACGATATTCTTGTAAATATCAATGCATAAAAGAAAGGGCTTTTCAAAAGTTGAAAACTGATAATAATTTCGGAAGCATAATTTTTTTGAGTTGATTAATAATACATTTTATCGAGCAAAATGCCTAAAAAAACTCGAAGGCAAAATAATAAAAAAGCAGTTGAACTTTTTCATGAAAAAAAAAGGTGAAAGTTTGACCTGGGAAAAAGTTTGAAGTTCATTTGGATATTTTAGGATGGATGAATCGGATAATTTACTCCCTGAAAAAGAATAAATGCCAATTTAATGCCTTAAAAACACATAGCATGCAATATCTCGATGCTCGTAAAATGAAATGCTTAAAACCTTGGACAATAAAAAAAATTCCTGACATTGTATGGAAGATTAAAAATGAGAAAATTTTGTTAGTTTATTACTGGATATGTATTTTTTTATATTTTTTTTTTAGATCTTTGATGAAGCAATGATAGTTGAACCAAAATTGTGAGTTTTTTCCTCAATAAATTTGGAGCTCAATAATTTCTCCCCCCACCCTCAAAAAAAAAAGGAAAGAAAGAAAAAAAATAAAGAGATTATTCCATCATAAAATTTATTAAAAAAAGGCATTTCAGGGACACAAATTTGATTTCTGGATAATTTTTGGTAATAAATTATCAAAAATATTTCCAAGCTTATTTTGCATTGCCAGGTTTCATTATTTTAGTTTACTGATTGCATTCGTCAATAATGAAAATATTTACAACCTTTTTTTTATAATGTGTGTTCACGTTTACGTTGTAATAACTAAAGAACAAAGTTTTGGAAACAAACGTATCAAGCTTAAGATATTGGGCAGTGATGTTTCAAACTAAAGGTTCGAGTCTAGTTTTCTTTTCCATCAGTGCCTCTCAGGAATTCTTTTTCCTTTTCTTTCTTTCTTCTTCTTCCTCTTCTACTTCTTCTTTTTTTTTTTTGATAATTTATTAACAAGAATGAGCCAGAAATCAAATTTAAGCAATTCATTTAAAAAATTTTTTTAATCTGAAATAATCTTTATGCTTTTTCTTTCTTTACTTTTGTTTTTTTAGGACAGGGGGGGGGGAATTATTGCCAGTTAACAATGCTAAAGAACTTTTTTAAAGAGACTTCTACTACCTAAAACGTATGTGCGTAACTGGATAGTTTTAAGTTCCTCGATCTGCCTTGTAAAGTATTTAAAAAATTTCTGTACATCGCTTTCATTGATAATATACGGTTTATGAATATTACCCACTTTTGAATCTAGAATTTTAAATGTCAGCATGAGATCTGACTGACACTTAATTCAGGTATGAAATTTGTTGAGAAAGTTTTTCCTATTAATTTAAAAATGTATCAAAAATGAAACTCATGACCAAAATTTTACTTGTCTTTGCAGTATATCCACTATCAGCTGATCTCTACTTTTTACCAGCACGAGTGGTCTCGCTAAAACTGTCTCGCATACGCTCTAATTAACCTGATACATGTTATCAAGCACATGTATTGACAATCAATAATAACAACAAAAAAAAAACACCTATTAGCGTGCGATTTTTGGCGATTAATCCTTGGAATGTTTCTAACATACAAGAAACAGAAAAATGAACATGATGCTTTATTTCTAATTTTAGAAGCCTTATTTCTGATTGATTGAAACCAATATTTGGCATTGAAAAGAATTAAAGTAAAAAGATTAATTTTTGACAGTTAAAATAAAACTATTACATATAAAATTCTAGTATCTAAGTCATTGCACTTCAAGGCATAACATTCTCAGGTTTTGTGAAAGCATGGATAGACAGATGGTCATTCTTTTGACGGATGTGATTCAAAATTTTATAAGACTCACAGTTTGGTGCTAAAGCTGTGCATTACATTTCATTTACCAAAATTGTTGCGTTTTTGAATTACCGCGCTTATAAGTATGAAAGTACTGACAAACAATCAGCCCTCAGGCAATATGAATTTAATACAATTCTGCACTTTTCATGATAAATCAATGTAGCAAATTCTAACCATCTAAAGGCCTTATCACACGGGGAAATTTAGACAGCACTTTTCCATTTCTACCCTCAAAAACCGGTTAAGCAAGCTTCATAATCGACAACTTTTTCTAACCAGCTAGAAATTGCCGTCGGAAATATTGTCCGCAAACGAAATTCAACCAATCATGTGAAATTTTGAAGTGACGCCACATAAGTGACGTCACTTTCCTTGTTGTTTGCTGACGGAAAGTACCGAAGATATTTTGCCGTGTGATAAGGCCTTAACACTCTTGGTTTTGTGGACATCGAGTTAACTTAAGTTGAATTTCGTTTACGGACAATATTTCCGACAACACTTTTGAGCTGGTTAGAAAAAGTTGTCGATTATGAAACTTGCTTGACCGGTTTTTGAGGGTAGAAACAGAAAAGTGCTGACGAAATTTTATCGTGTGATAAGGCCTTCACATTTGGACAACCGGACTGACAACTTTCCTCTGAATGTATTGCATTCAAAATTTGACATAAATCTATAAATTCACTATGAAGATCATATAATAGAATTAAACTATCTATCTGAAAGCTTTTTTAAGTTTTCGTGTGATCATAGATGAAGACAGACAGGCTTGATTCCATTTTCTTTTGAATCGCATGGATATATATATATATATATATATACTTTTGACACATCCATTCAAGTTCAAATACATTTTTTAAACTTGCAATAGATGTCACTCCATATTTATACAGTTTTTTTTTCATTCAAATATTAATTAATTCCTTAAATTTAACTAATTTTCAATACTTTAAAAATTTTTTTAGCAGTTTGTAATGAAAATTAAAATCGACGGGCAGTAGCCCAATCGGTAAAATTCAAGGATTTCAGTATTTCTCAGGCAAGAATACGCGTTTCATTCTTGATGAAATCAATCACTTTTTTAATACTTAATAATTTTTTTGATAATTATTTAATAAAAAGTAACTAAAATAACATTTTCTTTGCTGACTTTCGTCGGAACTGAATTTAAAAAAATTATTCTACTTGTTTAATCCTTTTTAAAATTTATACCAGTTTTCCAAATTCAAAAACAGCTGGATTTTGAACAGTTCATATGGATTTCATTTGAATGAGTCCTTACGGATTTTATTGAATTTGTTTTTATTTTTCGCACACATTCTAGCCAGATCCTGATAGATGAAACGCTAATGATCTGACTACCTTCTATTTCATTTGTGTCCTAAGTTCAACGAAATTCAAAAGTTTAGACTTTTCATTTTTTATCCTTTTTTTTTTTTTTTTTTTTTTTTTTTTTTTTTTTTTTTTGATTATCGATCTCACAAGTGCGGTCAAAAGAACCGGATTTTATGAACTTTCCGTGTGTGTGTGTTTTTATGAGTTCTGTAAAAAAATGAGGGAGAGTTGGGTACTGGAACACGAAATAACGTCAAAAAAAAAGAATTCTATTAATAAAGAAGACGACGAGGACTACGAGACAGGTGAAGGCGAAACTGAACAGCCTGAACTCGAAGAATAAAATTGAATAAAAAAAGTAGTGGAAGAAGAAAAAGCGAAGGGGAGAGAAGAAGAAGAAAATGGGAAAGAAAAGAAAAGGTTGGGACGAGAAACGCGGAAGAGACTCTTTCTGATGGCCTTTGGTGGTCGAGGGCGAGGGGGAGCATCGTAGGTCGGCGGGTTGCATCAAGTAGGATTCGCCGCTCTCGGTCTTAGTAGAGTTTTAATTGTAACGCCATCTATGAGTGGGAGTGAAAACTTCTCAATACTAGTTGATATTTTCTTATATATGTGAAAGCGGACATGGCAGCAAAATGTGCAACTTTCTTTGACCATAAGCCTTCCCTTTTATGATGTTAAAAGATCCATTGTTCATCACTTATTTTCCATCTGGCAAAAGGCATGGGATCTACAGATCGAAAATAAATTACATTTTATTACAGCAGACTTCCTATACTTGAGATTGATGGTAAATTGACAATTCCTCGTATAGGCATACGCGCTTTACCCACAAACATCTCATTACTATACATACAGCAAAATTATTTGAAAATATAATATATTTTGAGGAATAGGATAATATGTAGAAAATTTTAATTAAATTTAACCACAAAGGTTAACACTCTGCACAAAATCGTAATGTAGCCATCCTATTTTTTTTTTTTTTTTGCACACAACTTATAGAATACAATGATGAATAAAATGAACCAAAATCTAAGAAACGTTTTGAGATGCAAAGAAGTGACGGGGAAAAATATAAGTATATATGCCTTTTTTCCATCGATTCCCAACTTAATTGTTATAAAAATACACATAAATGAAAAAGTATTTGACCAACTATAAAACTTTTGGTTCATTTCACTGACCTTATTATTTGAAACCCAAGCTGGAATTTTTACATAAATACCTCTATTAGTTTCTGAGATATCATGTTAATGGTGAAGAATTTTTATGAAAATTTAAATTTCGAAAAAATCGAAGTTCAAGACAAGTTTCAGCTGAAAAAATAGGTGACCCTGGATGATAGGTCAGTCTTTCATTTTCCCAGAAAAGATAAACTGTTTGGAAAGAGTTTGTCTGAACTACAAGCAATAACAATTTAAAAAAAAAAATCGCTAATGCGGTTGATAACCAGTGATTTTAACGTAGCCGGATACCTTAAATTGATTTTAATTTTCGTCATATCTTAATTGAGTGTCCTGTCTTTAATTCATATCGTGCTCGTTTTTTTACCTAGTCTCCTAGTCTTCAACATTACAGGATTTAGTGGGTGAAAGATACCAACTAAATAGTTTTAAGTTCTTAACACGTTGAATGCCACAGCATTTTTCAAAAATCTGGCCTGAGACGACACTAACGAATTTGAACTAATTTTTATGATTATATATTTTTTCATTTTTTAATAAATTTTCTGTTTATGCAAGCCAGCATTAATTTTTTTGTTCTTTTCCCAGAAGTCATCTATCGATATGAGCACTGATATGCTACGAGTTTATTCGTAGATGCTCAAAAGTGGCAAGTAAACTCAGTACGAGATAGTTCGTCGTTGGCGTCCTAGAAAAGAACGCAATCTAACAATTTATCTCGTCGTTGGCAGTCAACGTGTTAAGAGATATTGGCTTTTTCTGCTTGTGTATTAGACTTTCTTATCATTCTATTTGCGTCGAACATTCCTTCTAGTACGTTCCATCGTTGTTTCGATTTCTCATGAATCATAGTTTTAAATTTTAAGATGTTAACATCACTTTTATATCATTTGGGGGGGGGATTTTTTCTTTACATACCTGTGCTAATTCAATAAATGGGTATTTTAAAATACAGTCGAATCCGGTCAATTGGACCACCGGGTAATCGGCCCAGCCGCTTATTCGGACCGAATTTTAAAGAACCGAAACAAATCCTGTACATAAGCCTAATATTATTCGCTTATTTGAACCAAAATTCCGTTTAAACGGACCAAAGAACGTGGCAGGGAAGATGAAAAAGAAGCCACAAGTCGCCTGTGTAAAGCAGGAAGTCCGAAAGGGAAAAGAATTAGCAAGCAATTTGTTTCTTAGAATGGGCAGCTCGGTAGTCGCCAGTGAGGAACCACTGCTTCTCTGCTTTTCGGGGAATTGAAATTCCGCTTAAAGCAGTTTCTTCGGAACACTTTAGTCTGTGAACTTGTCTGACTAAAGTGTGTGCTTGTCTTGTCTCCCCTGTCCTGGAAAAAACATTCACCTGGAATTTCTACCTCCCAGGACCACAGCTTTGGTACAGAAAATGAACATGGGCAACATAAAAAATGTGAAGTCCTTTTATCGTGAAAGGTTGGTTAATTACGTCCTTGAAGCAATTGAAGAAAGTTTGCTGACCTCATCATCAACAGGCAGAGGTCAATGCAAAGTTCACCATCTTACAAGCAGTTACATTTTTGGCCGAAAGCTGGCGAAATATAAGCAGTGAGACAATTCAGAACTGTTTTTCTCACTGTGGCTTTAAGCATTGGGTCTTGGAGGTAGATGTGGACATGCTGATTGAAAGTGAAAGTGGTGAGGGAAATGTGGAACTTCAACAGATCGAAAATTACGAAGAATTTCTATCCATCGACTACGAGCTTCAATGCTACGATGAAAATGAAGATTACGGCGCTGAAATTGTTGCTCGAATTACAGCAAAACACACTACAGCTTTGGAAGACCAGGAAAGTGATTGTGACGCCCCTAATGAGTTGGTGCAAGTGACACCACAGGAAATGCAATGAAACTTTGCACCGCTATTTCATGCAGGAGGGAAATGGAGGCAGTCCCATTGCTGCGTTAAGCTGGGGACCCACGGCCTATTCCCCGTCTGCAGACGAGCCACCCACAGCTCTTGCGGTTTTCTGGTCCCTTTGATGACCCGTCGACTTACCGACAAGATGTCGGTAAGTAGACGGGTGAGACCAAGAGGGGGCGAAAGGGGAAACGCATCCTCCTGGCTATGGGTGAGTGTGGTCCCCCAGTGGGTGGGAGGTCTGATTTATGACCAAACCGGGGAAACTGCGCGTCGTGGGACCCCGGCTTTAGATGTTTGTAGTGATTTTGTTCAAGTGCAGTCAACAGAACACGTCAGATCACACTGGATAAGTTCTTCAAACTTTGACTGGAATTTGGTTAGCAGTGAGATATCGTGAGATCGTTTCGAAGAATTTATTTATAAATTTATTTTTCAATGAATAAAGTTCATAAGCGACAGTAGTTCTTGTTTGTATGTTCGTCATACGCGTGTACCGCACAATAAAGGTCATAATGACATTTTAATATGTTACGTATAGCACGTCTCGTCTTGTAACCTAGGGCATGTTCGTGTAATCGGACCAGCCGGTTATTAGGACCAAAATGGTCGCGTCCCGATGTGGTCCGATTAACCGGAATCGACTGTATAATTTATGCTTTTACCATTTGATTGGCACAGTATAGTCAAATATGGCTCTTGCGCCTATAAACCACTCAAAACCAACTAGCCAACCCGTATATAACGCATTAGATGAACCTATCAGCGGTGTTGTATTTTATAGTAATATAATAAGCTTGCTATATTGTATGAAAATTAGAGTGAAGTATTCTTATTATATTAATATAATACTCATATACATATTGCAGAGTGATCATAAAGTCTTTCCCAGATTTCAAAAGATTTTCAAGAGAGAATAGTTGTAGGCAATACTATAAAATTTTGTATTGTGGAATAAGCGTGTTTAACTTTTTTTACTGCAACAAATAGCTCAATTTATGCAGAAATAGTGATTTTGCATTCGATTTTTCTTACGACACCTAAGGATAAAGAAGATCAATGTGTTCTTTATTCTGAATTGTAATCAACCCTTACTGTTCACTGTCAGTTTTGGAGTTGTATAAATAAAAAAGTATTTGCAGCACCAGTTGAAGGTATTGATACAATCAACGTTTATATCTGGTATGTAAGTCGAAATGTTATAGAGTACTTGATTAATATATGCATATGCGAAGGAGCCAAATTTAATTAGTGATATGATGCCACTAATTTAGTGATATGATGCATCATTTGTAATCAAGAAAAATGGAGATTAGTTTAGTTTAGTTATATTAACGTCCCGTTGTAAAACAGCACTAAGGCTGTTTTAGGATGGACCTCATCCTTTTGAAACGTGATCAGATGACGAGGTCGACACCTGAACTGGCATTCCCCCTTTCCACACCCCATCAGCGGAAGGACGTTTGGCCTGACAAATTTAACGTGCAAGAGACCTCCTCACACGATGGTTCTTCGGTGGGATCGAGTTTCAAACCTGAAACCCTCCGGTTCCGAATCTGAAACCTTACCACCAGGCCACCATGGCCCCCCCAATAATGGGCGTTATTTTATATTTGAAATTCCATGTTTTTGCACACAGAAATTTTCCTTGAAAGGTATATAAATTAAGCAATTTTTTTCCAAATTTGGCTTACTTAATCTGGAATTTTTTGAAGAGAATGGAATAGAGAGAACAGCATTCTATCTATTTTAAAAATTTCTTCTTTTAACAGAATTTATTAATCTATAGTTTTTAAGATACAAATTTGATACATATTCGCATTTTTAGAAACTTAATACTAATGCTAAGTGGGTTTACGAGTACGAATTTTTGCTAAATTGCTGTTGCTAGAATTTACCCATTTCCTCTGTACTGTTGCAGATAAAAAGGATCTTTTTCAACCAGTAGGGTCAGATGAAGTAATTGGGCGACGAAAAAGTTCACGAATGAAATGGATTGAGTTGGAGACTTTATCCAAGATGATGAAGAAGAAAACGCTTTGTTTGGACTCATTTCTTCTAAAGCAAGAGAGTTCAGAAAAAAATGAAAGTATTTGTTGTTTGGGTTTCATAAGCTCTATTATTAAGTTATTATATCAAATTACTGTTTAACCAATAATTTTATTATGAAGTTACTTTTATGTTACCATATCCTTATCTCGGGTTATTAATATTTCATAAGTTGTACTTAATATGTTCTTCTCTCTAGACATGCAAGACATATTATTAAATTATTCATTCCCTGAATCTAAAGGATGCATTCCGATGATGAGTAGGTATGTGCCAAAGGTGGTGTTACACCGGAGAAACACACACACACACACACACACACACACACACACACACACACACACACACACACACACACACACACACACACACACACACCCACACACACACACACACACACACACACACACACACACACACACACACACACACACACACACACACACACACACACACACACACACACACACACACACACACACACACACTCACACACACACACACACAC